>JAVQKC010198204.1:0-17693 GCA_036025475.1 Philypnodon macrostomus | reverse complement strand
CCCCCCCCCCCCCCCCCCCCCCCCCCCCCCCCCCCCCCCCCGCCGCCCCCCCCCGGGTCAGGTTAAGTCTTGATCTCTGGTCTCGTCCCAGCAGAAGGCAAAGAGCACTCAGCCTTGTGACCTTTCCTGTTGCAACACCCGTGGTTTTAATTCTATCTATACTTTTTACACTTTTTACACACACAAAATGGTGGCTCTTGCATGGAACTCCAGAAGGCCTATAGTCTACCCTCCTTTGGCAGTCTCCAAAGTTAGAGGAATGGGGACGACTCGCGAGGAAAAGACAGATGCAAAGAGGTATGTGCGGTGTCAAAATAGGCCTTTTGCATCGGTCCAATTCATGTGTGTGTCAAAGAAAAGACGAGACAGAATGTAAGGACAGCACAGACAGAGGACGCTGAGGAGGAGGAGGAGGAGGAAGAGGAGGAGGAGGAAGAGGAGGAGGCTGGTATTACAAAAATGTTAAGAGGGCCCTACAGCCATTCTCACAGTGCTCAGCAGGCGGTCATTAAACTCTACTATCAAACAGGCTGATGTAGCAAGGACATACATTCACGCACGCACACACACACACACACACACACACACACACAGCAAACACACATAGGCAACGCCCACAAACTCCCTGAAAACCTCTTCTTAATTAGCAACTGTAAATATACCGTACAATTACAATATTTGACTGAATTCGAGCTTAATTATGCCATAACAAAACTCCATCCTTTTATTTCACACAGCCCTCCTCCAGGTGCTAACATAGAAATCTCCCCCGGTCCCATTGTCTGCTCCTGACATATGTTTAATTATGATAATTGTAACAAATGAAACCTATTAGTAGGTCATTCATCTTGGCACCAGTGAGTTGAAGATGCAGGATACAAGGCTGTGTGCTTCAAGGGGGAGCAGGCGGGTGGTGGGGGGTGTTGAGCGGAAATTCCTCCTCCAGTGTCATTGTCACGGCCAGTGTTTCAGCGAGCCGACAGGTCCTGCACACAAGAGCTGAGATTGGGGTGCTACGCTCTGCCAGGGTGGGCTTGTCTCACCCACCCCACCCTCTCACTTCTCCTCTCCCCTGTGGGGCTGAACCGACGTGTGGGGTTTACCCCCACATCCACCAGCAGCAGCCAGCGAGTACTCTACTACCCCCAGTGATCCCCTTGAAGAAGCAGCTCTCAGGGAAGAAGCAGCCTGAGCGGGGTAGGGGTGGTGGGGAGTGTAGCCTGGGAGAACAGCAGTGAAAGTGGGTGGGTGGGGGGGGCGGGCTTCCAGGGTGGTATAGGCCGATAGAGAGGACGCCACGGGAAGGGGGTGCAGTGGAATTCTGGGAGAATGTGGCGACTGAATACTCATCACTGCTGTATTGAGTGTGGTGGGAGATGGCACAGATGTTTGATAAAGATGGACGCTGGTTAAGGAGAAGATCTCACCAATAATTCAACTTGAACTTCAATAAAAACACTATACTTCTATACTAAACCACTCACCGCCCTGAGCTCTTTTTCCTGCAGGAAGTTGCAGGTGACAGCGACACTGTTACCGTGGTAACAAAGGTCTGTGTTCAGAGTCATCCTGTGAGTAATGTGGCCTAACTTTTATTGGATAACACACATATATACATGACAATAATTTTATAGTCTTCACCCACATTAGCAATTCAGAAACATTTGGCTGTGCATGCGCCTAATTAGACCCAGGCTTGTGCAACAGCATTTGTAATTATCTCAACAAATCAGTGATGACTATGCACAGACTAATGCCACCAACACTTCTAAACAACCCCACCAGAAATAAACACAATTTGTCAGTGCGTATAATCTAAAATTGAATGTGGTAGATATGGCCTACAAAGCATATGAGCAACATATTAATACATTTCATTAAAAAAGCCTATTAACGAGCAGCAACTTCAATCAGAGCATCAGAATGAAGAAGAAATGTGAATTAAGTGTCTTTCAGTGTGACGTGGATGCTATGTCTATAGGGGTGTTACTATTGGATTCATTCTCTCAATTAGACCGATCTTAGTCTGGAGCCCGATCTTGGTCTCGGACAGAAATACTCAGTCTTGGTCTTGGTCTCGAACAGGATTTTACTCGGAGGCTTTTCCTACAAATTTTTATTGGGACTACAACACTTTCAGGATATTGTTTGAAGTGAAGCATTGTTTTTTATTAATTGCCTAAACATGAGTTAAAATGAATTCATGATATTTTGTGGCATTATGTTTTATTGTGACTTCTCTGGTCTTGATCTGGTCTCAATGTGCCTTGGTCTTGACTTGGTCTTGGTCCAGCCTGCTCTCAGACATATCTCGGTCTCGGACTACTGTGATCTCGGACAGATCTCGGTCTCTGACTACTGTGATCTCGGACAGCTCTCGGTCTCGGACAACTGTGATCTCGGACAGATCTCGATCTCTGACTACTGTGATCTCGGACAGATCTCGGACTACTGTGATCTCGGACAGATCTCGGTCTCGGGTAGTCCAGTCTTGACTACAACACTACCATAAGGCATGTCAATACAGAAAATGACTAGGCTTTTTCAATGTAAATATACTGGCAAACTCGAGTCTGTTTAAAAGCTTGATGAAACAAAAGATTAGCAATTGTCAGTCTCATCTCTGTCAGGGCTACTCCTTATAGATGCTTTCTATTATGGTTGTTGATCCAGCAGCAGACCCCTGGTTCAGATTTACTGCCATTGCTCTAATACCACACTAATAAAGACTGACACAGACTCTTATCCCGTGAGCCCCCTCTGCCTGCTCTACCCCCTAACCCTCCCTCCCCACCTCCCGGGACTGGCTTATTTGCCTGTTTTTAATTGCGTTTTAATTTACATGTAAGCCCTTGAAGCACTCTTATGAGAAGCTTGTCTTTTCTTGGCTGCAGTGGGGATTGTGAACAGTGTGGGGAGAGCCAGCACCCTTGAATACAACACAACAAAATGGGTGCCACCAGGTTCAAGTTCCATCTTTTTATGGGGTCAACAGTAGTTCACAAACGATCGAGTGTCCAGCAAGATGGCAACATGACACATGAGTGACTGAGATGGCGGGGACGGGGTGAGGGGCGTGGCCGAAGTTTATAATGTAAATGAACCTGGCTTCTCTCTATCAAAACGTAATCAGAGTCAGAGTGGTCAGATAGACAAGTTTAATGTGCACATCTATCTATATGGAAATTGGACCGCTGGCTTTCATCGACATCCCGTTTGCTCAGTAATTCAGTTTGGGTTTCTGGTGTGTATAGAAAAGGAAGGGAGATAAGATGTGCTTTTCACTTGCACAACGGAGATTTATAATTTGCATTGTGTTTGGGGAGATAATGGAGCTTCTGTGTGGCGTTTCGGTATGAAATATGTCAGTCAGAGCACTTCTAACGCTAAGGAGATTATGAGGGAAAACACCGTAAGAGTATCATTTGTTTTCTTAAAGCTGTAGATAGGGGAAATGAATGGGGTGGTGATAGAAACAAAGACAGTATTGGCGGGAAAGTGGGGGCTCTTGTCAAAATGTATTTTATTATGATGTTTTTTTCTGTTATTTACCGGTCGAAACAGCATTTGTTGAGTACTGGATGTAACCAGAATGTATATGTCAAGAGATTGTAACTAACATCCCCCCTAAGCTAGACCCTAAGCGTTTTTTTATACAGTCTTTTATGGCTTCATGAACTCAACATAAAAAAGATGTCCTTTTCTGTCTTGATTTCTTTTTCTTGTGCTTAACCCTTTATAGGGAAAAAGATCACTTGCCAATAAAGGTTTAAATGCTGACGGAATACTGAAAATCTATACTCAAGTGAAGTAAAAAAAAAAAAAATAATAATCATCTGAATTATTATTTGGGATTGAGACAAATTTTGAATGTTTTATTATTTACAAAGTTGGAAAGTGCTTTACAATATTATTACTGTTACTGAAACTAGGAATCTAACTGAATAAAGATAAAGAATTACTATTAAGTTCATTGAGTTTTACAAAATGTCCTCTGAAACTACATTAAATGCCTTGAACAACTTAATGGTAAGAGAGTGGTTTCTCTGCCTGAGTTTGTATTTACATAAAACAATCTGTGTTTATCAAACTTCTCACAGAGTGTCTTCTTTGAGAAGATGCAGAGGTGGTGTATGGATGCTTAATAAGCCCTCACTGACGGCCCGGGGCGAGCCTGTCAGGACTAGGATATAGCAAGGCTTTGGCAGTGCACGCCTTTGTCACTCATCAGCCTGCCACAGGGTGATGTGTGCTGCAGACATCGCAGGCTCAGCTCAGAACCCGGCTCTAGTTTGTGTGTGCGTGTCACAGGTAGTGCACTTTACCACATCACAGCTCGACACGCCGCTTCCTGAACACATAGACAGGCTTTTGTCTGCTGGTTGTCCTCTGCTGCCCCCCCTTCCTCCTCTATTCAGCTCATGTTTAGGCTTTGTTTGCTCAAGTGCTTATGTATGTTAGTCAAGTATTAGATTTAATGCACTGCAGTTAAAACAAGATATATATTGCTGGTCACTTTATTAGGTTGACCTTGAAGCTAGTGAAGAGATAATTGATGGCTGGTTTGTGTTTTCTTCCCTTCTGCAGATCTTGAGTGGTTATGTTGTCTTTTTTAATATTTCAAACCAGTCTCTGATCTTTGGCATCAACAAGGCACTTTACCTCACAGAATTGCTCCTGGCTGGAGATTGTCTATAAACACTGAACATTGTTGAAAATGCCCCCTGTAGCTACATCAACCACACCATATTCAGAGCAAAGATTTGATCTTCCCCAGGTTTGTCTTGGAGATCTGTGCATAACTAAATCCACTGGTTTGACACAATGTAATAGGACTACCTAATAAAGTGGCCAGTGAGTGTATACCGGGTGCTAAACGAGGCGCAGCGATTGTGCAGGAAGTGCAAATGACTAACCACAAGGCAATCACACATTTCAATATTAAATTATGCAATCTGACTGTGCACAAACTGGCACCAACACCCCGGGGAGGTGAAAAGCGTTTGCCAAGTTTTCTCTCAGAGCTCCAATTTAACATGATTCTTAGAAAGATTGTTGGATAAGTTTCTCTTTTGTGCTGCTCTTGAGTGTGGGCTGATAAATCACACACACAGACAGCATGTGGTGGATTGAGCTCTTTGCCGGTGCTCTGTGGTGAAGGTTTCATATGAGGAAGTAGGGCATCTTTTATCTTTGATGCTATTTTCATGAAGATTTACTCTTTCTTTAGTAAATCGGTTGGCAGTAAAACAGGAAAAGTAAAGTTTCCCTATTTCCAGTAGTCACTAATCAATACTGATGTTAGCATTCCTTATTTTACTGTGTGTAGGTAATGTATTTTATGATTGAGATCTCAAAAGCCACATGTCTCTGATTTAATAGTGCATTTTGTTGTTTAAACACACCAAAGTAATCCTATTTTTTGTTTGTCTGCCTGTGTAAGCACAATTTTTTATGATATTATAAAAGGGCTTAGTTACTGTCTGGATCAATTCAAATATTCAAATAATTCCAATTATGGGACCAATTATGTCAGTGAACAAAAAACAAACACAAAAACACACACAAAATATTCAGCAAGGATCACAAATAAAGAAAGATGTGTGTGTGTGTGTGGGGTGTTTGTGTGTGTGTGTGTGTGTGTGTCTGTGTGTGTGTGTGTGTCTGTGTGTGCCTGTGTGTGTTTTTGTAGGACCAATTTGATAACTCCAAATGCTAAGTCTGTACTGTACTATCACCAAATGATGGTAGAGCATCTATGAGATCAAAAATATGTGAAGGTGAAACTGAATTACAAAAAAATAGCTTATGGCACAGGTCTACATCAATGAGCAATATATAACATTTCTAGACCAGATGTAAATGTTCAAACATTGCTTACTCCTAGTACATCCCAAAGTCTATTTTACAAAGCCACCTTATTAGGAATAGAAATGTATGCGTTCCGTGCATCCATTTGGAGAACACACACTCGGGGTCTCTGGAAAAACCCTGATTCAGCAGAGCTCGGCCTTATTCGGTTGCTCTGTCTCTGTCACATGCAATACAAACACAGAAGCTAGCCCCGTTTCTACAGGCCAGCCCTCCTGCTCACATTCACGGTGCCTACTTCATGATATATCTGTTCTGTCTTCATGTGATGGTTATTTAAAGGGAGCGCCATGGATTTTCTCCCCCATGCAACATAATGGTAAATCAATACACACGGCCATATAAGGGAGAGTGGGCATTTCGCAGAGCGGCCTAAAGGATGGGAGCATGAATTAGAGGAGATAAAATAGATGGGTTTTGAAATTGCATTATAAAAGGTAAATATTTAATCATTTTGTGTGCTTGGGTGAATGCAAAAAGAGTTACAACGCTGTGCAAATGTTATAGGCAAGTGTTAAGAAATGGTCTCCAATAGCTTAAGTGAATATTTATGTTGTAGATTCTATGTTTTTAATTGGATCTTTATCACTGTCTGGACCCAGAAGTTAAATTGCCTTTGCCTCTAGTTTGGAGAAATATTCACCTCTTTAAGCTCGACAAACCTGATCGCTGAGTGTGTCTGGGATTACCACGAAGAGACAGAAAGATGTGAGTAGCCTACATCTACTGACAAAATAGTGGAGAGAACCTACATACTTGAGTGTGATCACATGACTAGATTTAGGTCATTCTTCTTAACGCTTGGTGAAATGAAACAATATAAAACCCCATTTTTGGGAACAGCATATCTTCAAACCTGCTAAAAGTATTTGCACACAACTCTACTTCTCTTACGCCAGTTTATTGGGGCTGCAGATGCGTTATATGATGTGCCTGTATGCAAGCTCCCAACGCACACTCCTACAAAAAAAAAAAAGAGTCGGTGTGTGTTTTTCCCATGGCGAGACCTGTCAGCTTGCAGACGTCTGACATCATGCTCTGAGCCAGGAGAAGCCTTTCCACTGCTTCTGCCTGTGTGTGTGCCGTGTGTAGGAGTGTAGAGGGAGGAAGGCGGTTGTTATCGTGACTTATGGACTGGACAGCAGGTTCCTACCGGGCAGGGAGACATGATTGGTTACACTAAAGAATGTGAGAGGGCTTTGTAAGGAAAGGGTTAGTGAGAATCAAAGCAAACAAATGAATCTTTGTTCCACACGGCTGAAAAAAAATGGTGTAAAAATCGCCTGGAGGTCCTATATGTTTTCCATTCTGTCAGTCCAAATCTTAGACATGGAAGGTAATTGATTTTAATATGGGACCCAGTGTGCTAATCTGAGCTTTGTCCATGTGCATCTGTACATACATATTTTATTTTATTCACCTTGCAACCATTTCATATGTTTGCATTGGCTGTAGTATCAAAGTGGGCGTGGACACAAGAGGGGAAAATGGGCCTTAAAATGACATGTAGTTAATCTAAGCTTTTACGGCAGAGCGAAAACAACAGCTCCCAAAATGAAAACACATATTGCAGTTTTTTGTTTTGTGGGCGTGGCCAGCAGGGGGAAACGGGGCCTTAAAATGTCATGTTGTTAATCTGTTGTTTTTTGGTTTTGTTTTGCTTTTTAAAAAATACGACACGCTAATCTAAGGGTAAATTAAATTAATCCAAATGATATGGTCCCTTTAAAGATTGACACAAATCCTGCTTAATCATGGCTGCCACCTCTGTCAGATGCGCGTACAGCCGTGGGGTATGAAGGGATGTGTGGGTGGGAAATGAGGGAGTCACTCTTCACATCCAGATATGGTGACAGCTGGAGTAACACTTTGTGACTATTGGGAGTTGATCCCACGCTCCTCGGCTCACAAAGAGGAGGCTGTGTGGCTCAGCGTTGGAGAGTCGGTGTAACTGGGCAAAGCTGTAGCCAAAGTGCTCAGGTTTAAATTGGGCAAGTGTAAGAAAAGGACTTTTGTATTTTAAAACTAGAGAACTGTCAAAATAGTGATCACACGTTTGTAGGGTTAGTGTTAGGGTTAGAGCGAGGGGTATGAGGCAAGTGTTGGTTTAATGGGGTAGGACTTAAGACAGGTGCGGCTTCCTTTTCCGATTCACACCATCATCTGTTCCACTGCCGTTAGCCAGTGCTTTTAAGGCCGCCCACTTCAAGTGTAGACCACTTTATTCAAGTACAAGTACGGATGGAAAGTTCCTGGAAAAAAAAGCAGTTGATATTTTTTTGCATTTGACGCCTCACTGTATATAATATTTCATTGTATCATATAAGCCAAGACAAGCTCTAAAGGATTTGTCGATTAATTCCTGGAGCAGCAGGTATTTGTATACCCCCCCCAAAAAAATAAAAAAATAAAAATTTATAATAAAAAAATATTTATGGTTTAAAGAGAAACCTTAGAATCACATGATAGAGGGATCCACTCCCAGGACAGACAGGCTATAGATGTGTGGATGAGGTCCTTATGCTAAGAGAGCTCAGTGTGTGTGTATGGATGCAGCAGGTTTTGGTGGGACATCCAGATAAATGAGGAGATGCAGCAGGTTCAGGGGATGGGGGGGGGACTTACAAAGCACCTGCTCTTTTATGGTGTTGCAGTTCTACAGTTCTATTGGCTCATTACTCGTCATACAACATCACAGATCCTCTAAGACTTTCACTTTGACATTAGAAATTGGTCAAAGCTGTATTGTTAATGGTTTACACTGTAGAATCACATATCACAAGTATCTCCCTTAATCACATTTACTAATAAAAGTGAGAAGAGATAATGATACCTTCATACGGATGAGACAAAAAGGACGCATAGAGCAAAGCCTGGTAGTACGTTTATAAACAGCATGTGTGGCTGAACCGCAGATCTCAGGATGTTGCACAGCCACATCACACTACGTCTCTGCACTCACTCATCACAAATAAGAGACTAAGGTTTATAGCATACATAGGTTAAAAAGAAGCCGAAGAAGATTGATGTTTGCAGGCTATCTCTGAACACACATACTATAGAGTCGGCGTGTCTGTTGTATTGGCCGGATGTGTCGTGGAGGCGGATGAGAGGGACGTGTGATCTCAATCTAACACTTGAACGGCTGGACAGAGCAGGGCAGCTGTGCTCACACCTTTTCTATGTGACACAACACATATAAAGCGTGCAGGTGCCTAAAGCAGAAAGTAACTAGAGTTTTTTTTTTTCTAAAATTGGCTCAATAAGAAATAAAAGTAGAAGATTTTTTACTGAGTGGGCTCCAGCGGCTGTAGTAGTAGTAGTATTAATGGGAGAGCCAATTCTCTTACTTGGCAAGGCCTTTATGTGTGGAGTTTGCATGTTCTCTCCGTTCTCAGGTGGGCTTTTTCTGTGTACACTTTTCCCTCATCAACTATAAACATGCACATTATCGGCCAATCCTCCAGTAGGGTCATGACAAGGATCCTAGCTCCTCACATATAGGAACAATAAAGCCTATGCCTGAATTAACTAGATATTGAGTCCCCCTTAGTTAATGCACTTTTAAAAGTCAAGGCTTGATATTCCAGATAGAACTTTATATTTATACAAAGCCCATAAAAAGCTCAAAAATGAATAAAAAACCAACAAAACACTTGCTATGTAAGATATGTATGTATGATAGTTTTGTTGCCTACTCTTACCTGAACTTCATCTTTGTTCATTTTTGTGAGTAGAGCTTTTGTGTACATCTCTGACAGACCCCCCCCCAAGATATTTTGTAGACCTTTCCGAATGAATGCAGAAATATTTATCAGCCATGGTCACACACTGGACAGGACAAACAATGTGGATGCTGCAAACAAGCCCTGAAATCTAAATTACAAAATCCATGTCTCTCTGGTCAGCTCTGTATTCACACTGATGGCACACAACGGACACTTGTGATCTGCTGTCTTCAACTTGGGCCGAACTGCCAGATCGTATTGTTTATACTAGCTCAGACCTAATGCAGAGCCTCCATGTTGGCACAGCACTGGGAAGGAAAAAGAATGCCTGTGATCCGAGCGGAGCTGAATAATTTATGGTTGGAAGTTGTACTTTTATAGTATGGAATAATCCCACACATAATTACATCCGCATCCTTCCAACGCTGCGGCTCACTTAATAAAACCAGCTTTTTTATGGCTCAAAGATGCAGCAGAAGAAAAATGGCTCTGTTTATAAACATGTTTCAGGAAAAGGAGAAATTCACAAATATACTATACACTGCATCTGTTTGAACAAAAACAAAGAATATTGTTACTTAAATTAGATTTTTCTGTGTCTCAACAAACACATCCCAATAAAGATCAAATCCTGCAGTGATTATGCAGGATTTGTGTAACAATTCTACTCAAACATACTAAATGATAAACACAAAAGCAAATTAATTGAAAGTCTAAACATAAATACGATCCAGCACAAGGCATTGGTCCAATATTAATTTAATGTGTGACCAATGGACCCTTTCAAAGTTTGTAAACAAAGTTCTAAATTCCGGAATGGAAGCACTTGGAGGCAAGACCGTAATACATTTTCAATGGAGAAATTAGAATTAGCCACAAAATATTGGAAATGAAGATGGTTTTGACAAATGACAACCACTCTGCTACATTGAGGTGATGTCAGATTAGTGACATTAGTGAATGTACCTCACATTGTATGTTTATTTAATGTACACATTAGTAACAGTTAGACTTTTGGCTGGATGCGAAAATTCTTGATTTATTTATTTATTTATTATTATTTTTTATTTAAAGAAATGCCATAGTTTTTTCAGTGTATGCTCAATACAATCAATCTGACAAACAAAAACATGAAATTTTTGATGGGGGCAAATAATGCAGAAATATAGTCAAAGTATTGTTTGAGTATGAACTGTTTTTTAAAGGGTGGGTATGGACCTTAAAGTCCATTGTACATTTTATAAGTTCTCTTTTATAGCTGTGTTAACGAGTTGAGTAGTCCTCCTATAAAACCAGACGAACCATTATGTTAAAATGGCTCCTTATTACCAACACCTTGCCAGACAATAGTAGCCTGACCTCTGGCCAGACACGACTGATGTTAGCGAACAATCAGTGCTGTACCTCTAGATAGACTAGGCCTTAACAGATTGCTGGTAAACTCGGCACAGTAAAACAAATAGAAGCCTTGTAGTCATGTGACCGGGGGTTTGTCTTGAAAGTATGGATTGAAATGGCTACGTGAATGATTGCTTGAGTTGTCTTATTGACAGGCGTTTGGAGGAACTGGGTGTAATTAAAGAGTCCCCAGTGTGCGCTCAGGTCACCCCAATGACCATCAGCGATAAACATGAATCGGTCAGGCCGGAGATCAATGCACAAGCTCCGATTTCACAATAATCACATGATAGTAGTTCAGAAACGGGCAAGGGTCATTTATGAGGAATTTTTGTTTTGATTTTTTTGAGGGAGACTAACCTTTGTTCTCACTCACTCAAGCAACCTCTATAGTTGGGACTCCAGGAGAATCATATGGACAGCCACATTTGGGTGTCATAGTTTCTAGTTTTAGAAATGAACTAAATAATGTTAGTGTAAGCGTTTAGCTGTTCAGTTTCACTTTACAGGACAATAATCATACGATAATCATGTGGTAATAAACATGTAATAACATAGTATTTGTGTTTATTTAACATTTATATGTACTAACCTCAGTAACACAATATAGAATCAGTAATTATGGGTAATTAATAGTTAGGTTTAGTTGGGTTTGCTATTAAATTGAAATTAAGGGTAAATTAACCATAATTGCTTCATTATTACCTGTTTATTAACACTAATATTTGATAAAGCTTGGACATGTCCAGAGCTTTATTTATTTGTTAGCTGCTTTCTATTCAGTTCCTAAGCAGCTTACAATGTGACATGTCTTACATAGAGATAGAGGAAGAGAAGCACTCAGAGATTTTGGGATGGGGCAGTTCTTCTTGACAAGACTTTATCTAACACTAAAAATCATATTTAACACAATTTGAAGCTCCAATGTCTGGCTTTAACACATTCTCTCCTCCGTCACATGTCCAAATTCTTTTTTCCCATGGGCCTTTGCGTCATCGAACTACTCCATCAGACTGACTTTGATTCCCATCTCTGCCGCTCATCTCATCCATCTCACCATGCCCTCCATTGTCTGAGGCCCCGCATTAAAATGACAGTGATACATACGGCGCATTACAAAGACAAAAGGTGGACATGGCCCGATCTTTGCTCGCGTTAAAACCGTGACACAACACCCCCTCACATCCTCTTCTTCCTCACAGTAGCTGGAAAATCATCAGGCCTTGTTCGCCAGCATCCACAGACTTGAGGTGTATAAGGAGCCCATTAAAATGCACTACACAAAATGAGATTTGGGAGAGCCCATGTGAAAAACCATGCGTGTAATCATGGCTCTTCCCCTCACAGTTTATCGGAAAAGGATTTGGAGGAGGATTTTTGCTTCCACACCCTCCCTGGCCCTCAACCTCCCCCGTAACTCCCCCATTAATATTCATAGAGCAAGAGCCTCTTCGTGCAGTCTGGTGTATGCCGCCTGTAGCTCACACACACACACGCACACACACACACATACACACATACACGCACACTCTTGGCTTATTAAGAATCTAAAATATGGCTCGCAGATTGCGTGTTGGGAGAAGATAGTTTATTATGAACTGAAAACGTGCAGGCGGTACATAAATCTTTCAGGATTGTTGAAATAGTTTTGTCTTGTATAAAATATCTCCTAAACTCAACGGTGTTTTGACAAATAGTAAAGAATGTATGGGTCATGTGTCAGAGATTTATCATTTAGCAATCAGTAACTCACAATGTTCTATGACTTAGAGAGTGTAGCACAGAGGGATGAGGATGTCGAGGTTCCTTTTTGGAGTGAAAAGGGTGATCGGAAATCAATGTTTTGGAGATACAGTCCAAAAAGCAATGTTTTTTTTTGACATGTTCAGGGAATATGGTGGATATATGGGTAATGCTAAGGTTGGAGCTGCCAGACACAAGGCTTGGAGGAAGATCTAAGAGAATATTTATGAATGAGGACTTGAAGTTGGTGTGAGAGAAGAGGATGCAGAGAAGAAGAACAGCCCAAGGAAGGTGGCATAGGCAAGTCAAGGCAAGGCCAGTTTATATGTATACACATTTCAAACACAGGGCAATTCAAAGTGCTTTACAGAGATATAAGACAAGCTACAAAAATACAATTAAAACACAAACAATCCATACAATATGATGAAGAAACTGTTCAGATAAAAGTGTGCAGATAAAAGACACTTCATATACACAGCTAAAAAATAACTGTTTTCAACCTGAACTTAAACATTGTGAGTAGAGGCCACCCTAACATCTTCAGGAGACTATTCCAGATTATGGCTCCATAAAATCTGCATATTGGACCTTAAAGCCTTCAAATCATTTTCATAGTTCCAATGCAAAATGTACTATTCATTTGTACCTATTTTTTTAGTGCCTCAGTGTAGCCATCAAGAATAAATACCCCAGTGACATTTTGGTACATCAGGAAGTAACACCAACAGTTCATCTCTGAGACCGAAAACAGCCGACTGCATGAGATTGACACATCTTTATAAAATAGTAAATTGTTTCATTTTTCAGACCGGAGTAAACATATGGAGCTACAGTAAAAACAGTCAGTGGTCTGGTCAAACCCATATGTGTTACAGTGACTAAGAGCGAAACAGACTTTGCCTTTGCCTCTCGGTCTCATGACGAACACCGGCCACACAGTGATGACTCACGCCTCTCGTGAACCGCAGTAATGCCATGCTTAAAAGGCAGTAAATCTACCTCACAGATCCCTAACCACAGGGCTCAGGGTGACAAGATGGTACACCTCGCTGCTCTTCACCCCCACATGTTGTTTTGTACAATAGTTCTATTTAGATGATGCATACAGTCGTTTTCTTGATTCATGAGGATAAGCTGCAACATTGGGCCATATATGCAGACTACATACACATCAAACATACATTAATACGTATATCATTTAATCCCACAGAATACCATATGTGTTCTAAAATGAAGATGTAAAGTGAAGTATAGTCTGTGGCTTCTAAAAAAAATGAATGACTAGATCAATATTGAAGGTATTTGGAGACATATGAATAAAGTCACTTCACAGAAGAAACAGCAAACAGATCTGGAATGAATAGGAAGAAATTGCAATAATGTAATGCAGTGCAAAAATATAGCCTTAAAAAGTACCACATTTTTCATTTCTCTTTCACTGCTTTTTGGATCATGAAATATCAATGTGATTCGGGGAATACCAGGTAATAATGCAGCTCCAAAAAAAACATATAATCCTGACAATGTATAACTCCCATTCAAAAGAATTCCATAAATTTACAAAACACGGATTATTGTAATAATAATATTAATAATGCATCCATAACATGATTAATTCACTCCACAGTCACACCCAGTGGTGGTAAGCTACTTGTGTAGCCACAGCTGCCCTGGGACACACTGACATTACAAAATACTCTTGTCTAGCTCTAGATTTTCAAGTTCAAAAATTGGTGATGTTTTAGTAGAATACTGTATCTGAAGTAATGCTAAAGCCTTTGCAAATATATGTAAAAACTTTCCTTTGCCCGAAACAGATATAAAATGCAAGAACTTTTGTCAGTGCCCTAGTGCCCTGATCTGAAGTAAACTCTCCGTCCAGCTCTGGCTCCTCTGTCTTTGCTGCTTCCTCCTCCCGCTCTCCTTTTTCACATGTAAATGAGTCTTTAATCTCCGCTGCGCTAATAGACCGCCATGGCAACGGAGGCAGGCCTAATGAGGCAGAGGCGCAGGTTAAAATCCGCCTGCATGCTCCCACCACTCAGACAATCAACAGTTTAAATGCACACACACCCACCGGCCCATGCATGCATACGCTTCATACACACAAACACATGCATTCATGAATACTTCATATAATCATGTGCGCCGCAGACCCGAGGACGAGACGGCTGCTTTATAAATAACAAGATAACATGAGCAATGACCTGGCAGGAAATCAACGGGTTGCTGTATGAATTATAAAGGTGATGATGTGTTGTAAATTGGACATGCATACATACTCTCACTGGCCACTTTATTAGGTACAACCAGTGATTTTCTTCATGTGCCCACTCAATTCATATTTTGTCATTGTGTGCCTTCGGGGATGGTCTAAATGTGGGCTAACCCATTCACTCTCCAAGGCTTTTTCGCCCACAGAAATGTAACTCACTGAACATTGTATATATTTAAAACCAATATATGTACACACATGTTTTATATGTAAAAAGCCCAAGTAGAACATCCATCCATTCTTCATTCTGATGCCTGGTCTAGACTCCAGCAGCTTTGTCTTGAACATGTGTATGACAAAATTAGACTGGTTAGGTATTTGAGGGGACAGGCAGGTCAAAGGTCGACCTAATAAAATGGCCAGTAAATGTATAGAGTAACACAATTTATATATAAAAGCTATCATTGCCATGTGATATATCCTGGGTCTAAAATTCAGCCTGAAATGTATTGAGAAATAAAATGGTCAAGAGGAATAATTGTATCTCAAGTGTCCGCACTCTTCTCTGCCACCACAAAAAACCTGCTGAAAGATGCATAGAAATTAAGACACACGGGCTGCAAATGGAGCTTTCAGTCCGGATTTAAAGGCTCTCGAGTAGTGCTCATTTCCATGTGTGTGCGCCTGATGCTGACTGTAATTTACAGCCATATTAAATCCATTACACCAACATGTGTTTTTAAGTAGTTTGAGCCACCACAAGCTTGTACAAGACAGACCCTTACAACTCTACCCTTGAAAGAATCAAACATATAGACTACATGGGGAAAAGACAAAAGACTAGTTGTCAGTAAAGGATTGAAATATGGTTTATCTGTGCATTCATGTTTTCAGACCAGGGGTGGGCAAACTTTTTGACTCCACATGGGGTTTAAAAATGTGCCAAGTGGGCCGGCTCAGATTGTATTCCTTTTAAACTCAACCATTTCTTGACAAATGAGACATACAGCCTTCGATCACACCTCAGTGAACACATATGTCGATGTGGAGTTAACTGGTTACTGCAGTTTGTAACAACGTGAGTGATAAACTGGCAATATTGTATCATTTAAAAAATATGACATAATGCTTGCCGTTTACCCACCCCTGCTTTAGACAATGACGCATCCACACCCAGGCGGCATGTTTACAGTAGCTGTCTGAGGAATGTAAAATGCTCGGTACACAGTGAGGAGCCGAGACGTTTTTATCACGTCTCTTGTTTTGATCTGTGGCTGAAGCACATGTAATGGTACAAAACTGTAATCAGTGTTCAACATTCTTCAACACTGGGTTAATCTTAGCTTTAGGGATAGCACACAGCTGAATTCCAATCTTTACAGACTGTTGTTAAAAGATGGCAAGACACTACAAAAAACATGGCTGTACAGCTTGTACTTGAACAAGCTGTCTCCAGGTGAAATACAGTGACGTTGAATTGTTTAAGCCATATACTGCAAGTAATATATTCGCACTTTGTCCTAGTATTTTGCCCAAAACATTTATTTGTACTATATGTACGATAAGCTGACAATGATTGAACGATTTGCCTCATTTCCAGATGAATTTCAGAATAATGTGCCACCATTTTCATTAACACACCATAATGTCTTCTTTCAAAGACTCTCAAAAGAACTAATATCATTTTTGTGTGTTTATTTTTTGTGTCCATCAAAAGCCAATAAGGATGTTCTAAACTCAGAAACCACTACATAAAACATTTGTTCCTATTATTGATTTATTTAATCATAAAATCCAGTTTACATTAGTTTCTGTATGATTCCTAAGGATGAATGAATCTGTTCAAATGCTTCATGCGCGACTTAGAAAGCCTTTATCCCGCCTCCACACGAGCAGCAGATGTTGACATGCTCCTACAACACCTTTGCTTGTAATTATTGTGTATAAAGCCTCATTGCTAGCACCTCTTGCTGGGCTCTGTTGCTATACCAGGCCTAATTAGCAATTAACGGTCCTATCCCGATGAAAACACAGCCGACCAGGACTCACTGGGGGATAGAGGCTTTAAATAAGTAAAGGACGAATACATTTCTCCTCGTGACGTGTGACGTGAGGTATGAGAGGAAAGAGGTGTGCTGACAGACTGAACATATGTCGCCTTTCTGACTTTGCTAGAATGTTTTTCTTTATTTGCCCCCGGGCCCAACACAATTAACACCCCCTGCCACTGTTAGCTCATCTTGTGCCTACATAAGTGACTACAATTTGTTTATCATACTAATTCTACACTTATTAGGCACTTTTTAGGTCCCACATCCTTTATGTGTGTCCAATGGTGGTCGTCTGTCTACACTATATGACGAGTGGTCTTGTGAGCTAATGTTGCTTCAGGCATCAACAAGGTATTTTTGCTGTTAGTGTGTCTTTTACATTAACATTCTCTGTAAAGTCACACATAATAATAATAATGCATTCGTTTTATACAGCGCTTTTCTCAAGACTCAAAGACGCTTTACATTATATTATTCATTCACTCCACAGTCACACCCGGTGGTGGTAAGCTACTTGTGTAGCCACAGCTGCCCTGGGGCACACTGACAGAGGGGGTGGCTGCCAGTCTGCACCTACAAACCCTCCAACCACCACCACATTCATTCATTCATTCATTCATTGGCAATGCAGGTTAAGTGTCTTGCCCAGGGACACAACGACAGCGTGTGCTTGGATGGGGACTC
>JAVQKC010198194.1:0-11107 GCA_036025475.1 Philypnodon macrostomus | reverse complement strand
ATTCACTAAGAAAAACGGTGTGCTCTCAACCAAACGTAACATACGCTCTAACTTCTCATTGGTTATAATGGCTGTCAATCAAACTATAAAGTTAAACGTCCAGGTCCTTCGTCACAATTATATTTGCTCAAAATGGCACTTCTGTTTGAAGCTAGGCCTCCTCAAACCACTCTACTCTCACTTGACAGAGATGTCCATCAGGTTTTGATTTATGGCAGCCATATTGGGTGTCATATTTTATATCCCAGTTCAGATAGATTTGAAATGTCATCTATAAAAGTATGTCTCTTTTTGGGCATCTTCCTCAAAGGTTTCTAAAGCTCACCATCTCCATGGCATTATGCAATTGGATTTTTGAAAATGTCTGCAATCTAAACTTGTCAGTAGTTAAATTCTAGTTCTTAGTAACAAATGGCAAATTTAGTACTTAATGAACTTTACTGAAAGTGTACATTAACAATTGCATGCATTTTACTGAATATGCATGTTTGATTGTAGGTAACCTCTATGGAAGAGGGGCCTCAGACAACAAAGCTCCTGTTTTAGCCTGGATTCATGCTGTGGCGGCTTACCAGGCTCTCAACATGGTGAGAAACAACAATTATGTAGCATTAGAAAGTGTATCTGACCCTGTTCTGAAAGGTAGCCTAATTATTTTTACTTTAGTTCCTCTCCTGGCTTTTACGACAACATCAAATCAGACTTTGTGGGCTGTCACTTTGACCAATAGTAGTTGAGATTTACTTTAGTCCCTCCCTCGGGCCTCACAGACAAACTACTTTACATCATAGAACAGTCATCTAGTCAATTCTAAGGATTTTGTGTACAGGCTGCACCATTGATAAATAATAAAATATAATAATAAAATATAATAATAAAATAATAAATAAAGTTGTTGTGTTCGTTTCAGGAGATGCCCGTAAATGTGAAGTTTGTGCTCGAGGGGATGGAGGAGACAGGCTCTAACGGTCTGGACGCCATGATCTTAGCTCAGAGAGACACTTTCTTCAACGACGTGGACTTCATCATCATCTCGGACTGTGGCTGGAAGAGCAGACGGCCCGCTCTCACCTACGGAACCAGGGGCAACTGCTACTTCTTTGCAGAGGTCTTGTATGAACATACGCTATCATGTCACATATATAAACCATTCAAATAGACTGGCTCACTGTTAATGCTGTCTCTTGTGTTGTCAGGTTGAAGGACCTAAACAGGACTTACACTCTGGAGTTTATGGAGGCACTGTTATTGAACCAATGACTGACCTTATTGGCATTTTAGGTATGTACTGTCAAAGTATTGTTTATTGGCAAACGGCATCAAATATATAAGTTTACACAATTTACATTTAATACATTATATATTATATAATATTATATATAATATTTGGATGTGTTCCCAAAAAGTTCTATGTTGATGATGTAAATGAGGCAAACATTCACTGGATAATATTGGACCTTAAATACATGTATTCTTTCGAACTGCTTCTACTACAAAGTTAAATCAATATTTATTAACAAATTTAATTATTATTATAATACAATATCTGATCCGTCTAGGGCAGGGGTGGGCAAACTGCGGCCCGGGGGCCACATGCTGTCCTTTGGGATTTTTAATTTGGCCCGGCTAGCATTTTCTCATATTTTTAAATGATAAAATATTGCCAATTTCTCACTCACGTTGTTATAATCTGCAGTAACCAGTTAACTCCACATCGACATGTTTTCACTGAGGTCTGATCGAAGGCTGTATGTCCATTTGTCAGAAATGGTTGCAGTTTACAAAGAATACAATATCAGCCGGCCCACTTGGCACATTCTTAAACCTCATGTGGCCTTTGAGTCAAAAAGTTTGCCCACCCCTGTTCTAGAACCTAGAAATGCAATATATTTTGAAAGGAAAAACTAGTAGTTCTTGTAGAAATACTTGCAGTACTGGTGTATTGGTGATTGTTTTTTATAATACATTTATATATATTGTTTTTAACTCAGCCCAACATCTAAACTCATTGAAGCCCTCTCAATAGTAAAACCAGATTCATTGCTACCTCTTTATGTAATTATGTACATTCATGCATTATAGACTTTTTAGTCAAGTAACCCACATTCCTTTATTTCACAAACTGCCTAAAGTAAAACCAGCCTACAGCTTTTGTTCTTAAAATTACACTTTAATAAAACTGTAGTTCAACCCTTTTCATTCTTCCCTCAATCTTGGCACTCAATCCACTGCACTCCTCGCTGTTTCTAACTTAATCTGACTGCTTCACGGGGAGTAAATGCCACTCTGAAAGGCGAAGGAATTAAACGAACACACATTAGTCTAACAGTGTTTCCAAACTCTTTTAATAATCTCTAATCTCTTCAGCTCCACTCAGTGTAGGTGGGGTCTTATCCAAAAAGACGCTGCCCTCCTCCGCTTCAGAAGTTAATTTTAGAAACCTAATCTCATAAATCAAACAAATCTTAATCTTAGTTTAATTATGCAAAGTCCAAAAATGAACTGTTTTTCTTGACACTTCCTACCCTTACAGACACGCTGATAAGCCCCGCTGGTAAAATCCTGATTCCTGGGATCAGGGAGGCCGTGGCTCCTCTGGCCGATGAAGAGTGGAAGATGTATCAGGATATAGAGTTTGACATAGAAAACTACAAGGAGAAGATAGGGGTCAACCAGCTAATGTACAACAATAAGGTGAGATCATTGTGATTGTAAAACCAGATCATAAAGTATTTCAATTCAATTTTATTTGTATAGCCTTATATCACTACGCAGTTGCCTGAGAGGGCTTCACAAAAAGAGATGTATGTAAACAATAAACAGGGTCATTGCAAACATTAACAAAGTTAATAGACAATCAATAAACACACAAACAACAGGACTGTCCCAGGACGTCCCCTGTCCTTAGACCCTCCATCGCAGTCAGGAAAAACTCCATCCATCCATCCATCCTCTTCCGCTTGTCCGAAACCGGGTCGCGGAGGCAGCAGTCTAAGCAGGGAAGGAACAACTCCAGAAAACCCATTTATGGGAAAAAGAGAAACCTTAGGGAGAACCACATGATAAAGGGATCCACTCCCAGGACGGACAGGATATAGATGTGTCCAGAACCGAGTATCAAATGTGGAAAATAAAGATGGGACAATGTGGGACTTGTTACACTTTATAATAATTGCACGCTACTTAGCAATATTAAAGCATTAATACATATGTAATTAACAATAATTTGATGAACAAGGAGTTTTTAGCTACTTAACATAGACATTTTCAAATTTGGGTCACATTCTTATTTTACATAGTCCTTAACTACATTGTATCTACCTCATTAAGTACAATGTAATACACAGTGGAACAAACTGTAATAACATGTAACTACATTGTAAATACAGAATGGTTAAGGTTAGGGTTAGGTACAATGTAGTTACATGTTATAACAGTTTGTTACACAGTGTATTACATTGTACTTAACGAGGGAGATACAATGTCATTAGGGGCTATGTTAAATAAAGTGTTGATTGATTTCCAGGACATTTATAACAGTTTCCTAACTCAATGGTGTTAATTAATGTTGGCGTAATGCTTTGAAAATGATCAATTAACTGGTTATTAATGCCTAACTAATCCTTTACTATGTTACAAATGTAGTGAAAACAGCCCTAACTAAATACATCAACATTATTATCATTCAGTATGTCTAATCTTACACTATATATACGTATACTGTATATTGTCAGGTTCAGAAGCAGCTTGTTGATTAAGCCTATTTCTAACCTGCATTTACTATACAGATTCAATAACATGGAGAAAAATTATACATATTCTCGTCTGGTATTTTCCTTACATTCTCACTTTTATATGCAACCCCTATAAGCTTTGGTCATTTTTTATATTTCATATCACTCTTGGAGGCAAATTTAGATTTTTGGGAGGTGTCGGTTATGTAAGCTAATATGGACGAATGATGTATTTGAAAGATATCCACTTCTAAGAATGACGTGCATGGGCCAACGTTTGACTTTATAATAGATATGGTTATGCACAAGCACACTCTCCTTCTCACCATTTATATCATGCATGAGAGGGATGAAAATTGTGATCTTGGCTTAATAAAATCATAATATTATATTCTTTGACCATTTCACTCACCCATAATACATTACATTAAATATTAAAATGGAGAGCCACCAAGGTTGCTAGCTGTAATGCAATGTTCGGAGAAGCTAAAAGGATCTACAAAGTGTCTAAATGTAAAAGTACTGCATAATGTCATAACACAGTATATGTATGTTGTTTCTTTAAGGTGGACATATTGGCCCACATGTGGCGCCACCCCACTGTCTCTATTCATGGGATCGAGGGAGCTTTTTCTGATCCTGGCACCAAAACAGTTATCCCTGCTAAGGTTACTGCTAAGTTCTCAATCAGACAAGTCCCCAACATGGATCCTGCTAATGTCAAAAGACAGGTACCATTATTTTAGTCAGTTTAGTTTTCATTTGGGTCAGTTAATAGTTAAAGTTTTGCAGGCTACACTAATGCCCTTTTATATAACGCTTTCACCGTGCATTAGGTTACAGACCACCTTCACTCAGTATTTGCCAGGAGGAAGAGCCCCAACAAGCTGAAGGTGACGATGGTGATTGGGGCTAAGCCTTGGTTAGCAGATCCTAAACATGAACTGTATGAGGCTGGAAAGGCAGCTGTCAAAAGAGGTATGCCTTAAACTCACATATTATGTATTAAAATGTAATTAATTTCAAAATATATTCTCACATTGATTTAGAAATGCCCAATTATATCCCTAGATCTATATTTTTTGGTTGATATCACTACATTGCTATGCCTTTAAATGTATGCTTCCAGATATTTCTTTCACACTGTCAGTTGTACCGTTCTTGCCTTTATATGTCTGGAGTGTCCTCTGGTTTACTAAGCATGTATGTATTCCTCCCAGTGTTTGACATGGACCCCGACCTGATCCGTGAAGGTGGGACTATCCCAATCGCCCGGACTTTCCAGGACGTCACCGGGAAGAGTATCATCATGTTGCCCATCGGAGGCTTTGACGACGGCATGCACTCCCAGAACGAGAAGATGAGCAGGTTTGACGCCTAACATTTTTAGCTAAATCAGTGTTTATGGTGATATCACACCTCATATCTGTCTACATTGGATTTCCAGGTACAACTATATCGAGGGAACCAAGCTATTCATCGCCTACCTGCATGAAGTGGCCAAGATCAAAAAGAGTGTGTGATATGCATTAGCAATGATCTCAATGATTTCAGACATTCCTCTTTGGTATTTTCTGCAATTGTACTTGGTGTCCTTTAAGTACTAGTCTACATTTCCATAATAATAATAATAATAATACATGTTTTGTTCTTTTTTTATTGCTAACTAACTCTCTTTTTTCAAATTTCATGCAATAAGCTAACATTCGATTTCTGTGAGAGCTTTTATTACATGTGGATTTTCTCAATGGTGTATGGAGCCAGTTTTGTTACCTCTTTTATGTTCTGTACAATGTCACCGTCATAATAGAAGAGTGAACATACAGTAAATGCTAAACAAGTGTGTATCTGATATTCGGCAGAATAAAAAAGCAGAATTGTCTTTGGATGTTTTTATTTGAAGAAATCACAGAAGGCTTTTATTCATTTTTCAGCAGCAGACACATCATTTAAAAAGACAGCCAACAGCCATTTATACAGAAGACCCCGTTAATCCAAGGCACAATTCATTACAATAAATGCATTTGAATTATTTCATTATTTTATTTGCTTACTAGCATTTTTTAAATTTGTCCCCTTAGAATTATATGGTTCTATCTGACTTTTTTTTTTTTTTTTATAGCAAATTTGAGTTATTTACTTTCCTATTCTTGGGCAGCTAATCTTTATAGCAGCAAGTGTTTTGTTGAGTTTTTTCTACATTTTTTCATTCATTATTTCATCGTTCTATCTGTAATATCAAGAATTGACTTGACTTTTTAAAGTGGAGTTACTGAAAGTAGTCAGAACACAGATAAAACCTGATTATTCTAAGGGGACGCTAAACACAGCCCGATCATTCAGAAGAAAATGCTAATATTTTCATTTTAACACACTGAACAATATTTTTTTAACTATTTCGCTATAATAGATTTTAACCATCACAAAATGCTCAAGTACATATAGAAATATACAAATACATTGTTGAAGAAAGTGGTGTGGAGGGACCCTGGTGTTGTGAAGAAGCCGTGTCTGCAAATTCAGCGGCCTGATTCACAACACCAGCTGACCCTCCTCACCGATTCACCTGAGGACATTCACATAACAATATCTGTACAGAGGAGTACATTTAGTAAATATGGATACAAAAATAAGGAATTTGTTTTCTTGATATGTTACTGGTTACATTTGGCTATATTCACACTCACAATACTACCTTATGCATATTACATAAATACCTACCTTGGATTTCTACACAACTCAATTTATTTGCGTAACCTGTCGATGAGTGCAGTACTTGTAATGTCTCCTAGAGGGCAGTGTGACCACATCAGCGTCTCCTCCAGCTCAACATTAAGACATGGCACACCCTGACATAACCTGCAGAACACAAGGCAGAGAATATATCCATAAATATTAGAGGTTTATATCATGCAAATCAAATAGTGTAATGTGTTTAGTGTGAAAGTCTTCAAATGTGACTGTTGTCTTTTGTGCTGGATGTTTACAGGGGTGCATTGAAATGGGACTAAATCAGGTCTAAACCAGAGCTAAGACTAAATCAGGTCTAAACCAGATCTAAATCAGGTCTAAACCAGATCCATGATCAGGTCTACATCAGGTCTAAACCAGGAACTAACCAGGACTAAACCAAGTCTTTACCAGGAATATAAAAACCTGCACTGGGGCCCTTATCACAACCTTAATATGGATATTTTTAAGTTGCTTTTATTGAGGACAGGGCCGTGATGGAGCTGAGAATAACTTTGGTTTCTCAGCGGTGTGTGTGTGTGTGTGTGTGTTTGCGTGTGTGTGCTTTAATCCACCTTGACGCAGCCAGGAGGAAAGTGTGTCGAGGTAAAGTGGGTTCATGTCAAAGCGTTTCTTAGATAGTGTTGAAATGGAGTCAGAACTAAAGAAAGGTATTGTTATGAAGAGAAAGGAATTGTAGTGTTGGATAAGGTACAAGAAAAATGTTCAGTCGGTCGGGTGACCAGATCATAATGGACAAAATGTGGGACAAAAATGTGGGACAAAAATGTGGGACAAAATGGGGAATCAAGTAAATATAGTATGTGCTAATATTGTCAATTAATGCAAAGTGGGACATCTGGTCACTAAACTAGATTTGATAATATAATTTTTTTACTTTGCATCACAGATTTGAATGACAATTAAAGTGTTTGCATTTGACCTATAATCTGTAACGGGGTGGGCAAACTGCGGCTCGGGGGCCACATATGGCCCTTTGGGCTTTTTAATCCGGCCCGCCAAGCATTTTCTCATATTTTTTAAATGATAAAATATTGCCAATTTCTCACTCACGTTATAACCTGCAGTAACCGGTTAACTCCACATCGACATATGTTTTCACTGAGGTCCGATCGAAGGCTGTATGTCTCATGTGTCAGAAATGGTTGCAGTTTACAAAGAATACAATATCAGCCGGCCCACTTGGCACATTTTTAAACCCCATGTGGCCTTTGAGTCAAATAGTTTGCCCACCACTGGTCTTATATGGTGTTGGGTACATGTGAAAATAATTATGTTTTTGCCAAATGAATATTAGGGTCATACAAATAATGCATTTACAAATACGTGATTTAGCAGTTAAAATCTGATGGTATGGGGGGCCACAGCAAGAATCACTATGAATCAGTAATGAACGTTCTATATATACAGACATAGGCTATTGAAAATCTGTGTGAAAATCTGTGATGTTGTAGCAGGTCAAGGCACTTTCTTTTTATCATTATCCAGACATTTATTGCATGAATAATTTATCTTTGATGGAACTAGACCTTTGAAAATCCTACTCTATAGATGTGATTAACCCAAAAGTGAAGCCATTAAAAAAACCCAAAGCTTCTATATATTTTCTTATATATTTTTTACTTAATGGAACCTCAGAAATGTTGGATATGAATGCATAAGTAACTATGGGTTACTACGCCCTTTCAATTTACAGGATGATAATAATGTGATATTGTGTAATAATAAAACCGGTAATAATATAATAATCATGGATCATTTCAAAGTGTCTGTAAGTCAATAACCCTAACCTATAGATTGCCCATCATTTCTAGGTTGTGCAATATTTTATGACTGTTTTGTTACAATCTATACTGCATGGAATTACCAGGGTAGACATTTCTTGGCTATTAACCATTATTACAATATTATTCTTATCTTATTATTATGATTATGACCCCACTTTTACCACTCTCCTTTCTGTCTTATTCACTCTGAAGTCATGGTGGTTTTAAAGAGTTAAGTATCCCAGTGGTCCCAGCGACAGATCTACAGTAGTTTTAATCACCCCCCCCCCCTCCTTCCTAAGTCTGAGCCTGTGTTGGTTTAACCCTGCCCCAGTGTGAAAGCCTCCGTTCGGGGTCATCTGTCAGTGGGGCTCCAGGTAAAGAGTTCCAGTGCTGTGCTCATCATGGGGCCGCGTTAACAGTGTGTGCCCAGCTCTTGTTGTTGAAATTGGGTTTAAACGCCACCTTTGACCGTTTCATTAATCACTGGTTTGTACCGCTGTCACACTCAGCCCTCCTAAGTCCCCAACCAACACACTGCACATAATATCCACCAATACACTACAAGAATATATGTGTAGATTTGTTAAAATGACTTGAATTCATACTATTAATCTTGTTGTTTTGAGTTACAAAATGTCCGCCAATGTCATTTTGTACCACTTTGAAGAATTGTGTGACTTTAGAGAAAATTGAAAAATAACAAATAGAAAAGAAGGGGATAATGATTAGTATAAATTACTTAAATTCAGAGCATTGATTTAGATTCATTTACTTACGCCTAGACTGGTTTCAAGATTGGTTTCCATATTTTTTCAAGATAAATTCTCTGTTGGTATTAAAATTGCTCTTGAAAAAAAAAAAATATATATATATATATATAATTATTATTCCACTGTCAGAATTATATTGAAAGAAGTTAAATATTCGAGGCAATATTCAAGATGAATATTCTTAACTCAAGTCACTTTAATTGATCTATTCCTATTTTTGCAGTGTACGTAATCCCTTTGATCAGGTTTAACAGCATTTCTGCTCAATCTAATTGTGACAAAGCCCACATAAGAGCCTTTGCGCCAAAAGAAAGTTCCTTTACGGTTTCAATTAAACGCCCGGGCCGGCCCAGAGGAGGCAGCTGGACCGACGCCAGTGTCCTTCACAATGAATGTCACTGAACATAATGGACACAAGCTCTTCAGCACGAGCCCACTCGTCTACAACAACATTCAGCTCACTACAGAGGTAAAGGTTTGAGAATTAGTCTTCCTTGAGTACATTTTTGGTTTTCAAGTAGGACTAATGTTACTTTTACCCACCACTGAGTATTAGTATAGTATAATTTTTTTATTGTAATGAATATGTAATTTAGTTTACTGTAAAAATGTACCTATTTTTTTGTCTGTTGGATAATGTCAGTACTACAAAAAAACACATCAGATCTTGAGTTACTAATAATATTATTTTTTACTTTTTACTAATTTATTTGGATGACGTTTTCCTTAAATTTGAGTAATAGTATTTGAAAGTATTATGTATTTGTGTGTGTTTTTTGTGTGTGCGGCAGTGGCAAAAAAATAAAAAAATCCAGTGAAAGCTTCTGTTCGAGTGAGTTATTTAAAGAATTACATTTCCGTCTGAGAAAAAGTCAAGGATTTCACATTGAAGCGGAGATTGTTGCTGATTTGCTTTTAGTTCATTTAGTGTTTAACAAAACTCGAAAATATATTCTTGACCTGCTCTCTTCATACGTGCGTTTGGATCAAAGACGTATAATGAGCACTTTACAAGTACAGATAGACTATATGATTGCTTATAGAAAAATGGTTTCATGTAAAAATATTGTCTTTCAGTTTGTATAGATTTGATGTGTTTTCATTTTTATTTTTATTTTTATTTACAATTCTAAAACGAATATATAATTGAGCTATAATTTTCAAAGGGTAGTTCTCAAGAGTTGTACTGAGGCAAAACTAAACTAAAACTGAAAAATCCATTATTTACTGTAACTGTACTTTCTGTATGTATCAGTATATTCCCCATCCCAACATCAACATCCCATAAAATGAGTTGTGTCAGTTTAGAGATGGGTTATAAACAATCAACAAGATACTTCTGAAGCTGACTATTTCTAAGTGGCTAATTGGAGGTGCTGAATTACTATATTTAATTAGTTCATCTGTTGCATTTGTAACAAGTCCCCACCCCACTTTCACTGCCCAGTCACCCAAATGGACACACACAGACAGATGTATCTCTCTCTTTCAGTGTGTATTTTTTTTTTTTTTTTTTTGACAAATCACCCTTGTTCACCTCACCACGATGTGTTTCCTCTAGCTCGGTCTAAATGTCAAAATTGATCTGAGGGCTTTCCACCAGCTTTACAAATCTCCTGAAGCTTCAACATGAAGCACAGAGAGTCCAGGTCAATCTCAGAGCTGATCCTGGTTTAGACCCAGGTGTTCACTTTACAATGCATAAACCTTGACTGGCTGGGAACTCTTTTGGTAAAATATGGTATCAATATTAGCCTTTTAACACTAATATAAAACCAGGATTCACTTTTTAAACACTTTTTGGCTGGCAGTGCTTCTTGGAGATGTATAGACCCTTTAAAATGTCAAATGGAATGTTCAAAATTCTGGAATGGAGGCAACTGGAGCAAAAGTGAACTAGGCCTGTGCTGTCGTCCCCGACAGCAAGGTGTATATCGGCGAAAACGGCCCCATACGCCTGCCCTGTACGTCTGCCCCGTACGTCTGCTACAACTGTTACCAACGGGCACCTTAATCACTTTTTTTGATTTGTCTGGATGTTTGTGAAGAATGTTTTTGCCAAATTTTGAAAATTCCCTAAAAC
>JAVQKC010198181.1:0-16326 GCA_036025475.1 Philypnodon macrostomus | reverse complement strand
TCACCCTGACCACAAAGAGAACTGGTTACACTTAACTCACCCTGACCACGAAGAGAACTGGTTACACTTAACTCACCCTGACCACGAAGAGAACTGGTTACACTTAACTCACCCTGACCACGAAGAGAACTGGTTACACTTAACTCACCCTGACCACTCTTTAGTTTAGGTGGGCTGTGTTTCTTATCTGTTTGTTTTGATAGACACCTGAGAAAAATGCATTAAACCCTAAAAAGATAAAAAGATAAATGATAAAAATATCCATGAATCCAAACTTGTGAGTGCATACTGACAAAGACTGTTCGTTAGCCAAGACACAAAAAAATATTGCGGACTCACAGGGATTATTTAACAAATTGATATTTCATACTTATGCTCCAAGACCACCTCATGTGAACCCATGGGGATGGGGGATATGGGGCCGTATCAATAATGCTTGCTATTGCTTTGTGCTATGCAAAGTTCAGTGTTTAAATGAATGAGGCAAAATAACAATGGTCTTTTTTAATCGTCCCAAGTGCAGCAGTCAAAACACAGCCTTTTTACATTTGTCAAAGTAGACAAATACAGTGAAGAACCATGTGGAGCCACAGGGATCAGTTCACAAGTGGAGCTCATTAACAGGTTATATTTTCATTTGTTCACACTCTAGCTCACTATACTATTCTATTTTGCAAACTCTTTCTGTGAGATAAACTATAGATTTGAGTGTGCAGTCCACAGCACACACTCTGTATTATGGATTAATATAATAGTATTATGAATCCAATATTTATATTTGTTCTATGTGAGCTGTAATCATTTTCTGTGGCAAAATATAAATTGGGACTTGGGTCAGCAGTTACCAGTGTGTGACCGGGGAGTGAATAAATAATCTGTACAATTGCTTTGAGTGCTGAGAAAAGCATTATATTAATCCCACGTATAATTCATTTTATAATTTGAAAAAATGGTGGAAATATTGTAAAAATATAATATCTCATATTTTTTGTGTCGTACACAGAATTAATGTGTCATAATCCTTTTTTATTCATATGAACACTGCCATTGTTACAGTGAAAATAACAGTGAAGAGCAGAGCATAAATGAGATTTCCAGATTAGCAGATTGTCATGACTTCATATCACAATCCAATATTTTATTGCGATATTGCACACCCCCAGTAACAGAATATCATTGTATACAAAGAACGATTTGTATTTTACGTATATAGTAGTTTGCTGTGGTAACATGTTGATTCTTGAGCGATGGTTCCTATTAAGAGGTGAAAGGACCATAATGAGACACAGAGTGGTGCCGTGCTGTTTTTGAGCAGGTGCCATAGTTGTTATCAGACTGAAGCCAAAGCTCATTTACTGTAAAGTGTTTTCACAGATGCACTCATTAGTTCAGACACAAGCCGTGAGAGAGAGAGATGAGTTTTTGAGTTGAAAGTACTTTTTGTGTTCTTTTGTTGCTGGCCTTAGCAGATAAATGGAAGCCTGAACACAGTCCATTGTGAAATGGCATCTGTGTTAAATGATAGTATAAGAGTTTACAAATTCACACAAATTCGCCTTTAATGTTTCACACTGATTTGTTTGGGTTTTGTCCACAGTTTGTTCAGTCAAATGGTGTGGCAGCACTTAAGGTTTGCCAACAGCAACAAGGCTTTTGGCAAAACCATCAACACACACAATAATATAATTTGCTATATATTGTATTTACAAAAACTGTAAAAAAAACCCATAAAAACACTATTACTATTACATTGTTTCACATCATACTGGTTGGTTGTATGGCTGTCTCATTTGAGTCATTCCTATGATTGTCTGAAACAATAGTCGCAAACGGGCGACCTCCAAATATTCTTTTGAAAGGAGTCATCCCAGATTGAAAATGCACTCTGACAAATATGCGGTTTTATTCATTTGAGCTGAACCTGAAGTGTAACTTGTGTGCAGCAGGCCTCTTATGTCAGTGGCAGAGAGGAAGAGAGGCACTAGGTGTTTAAATACGGTCTGGTAACAATCAACCAGATCCACAGTGTCTGTGTGCATATATGTGTGTGTTTGTGGGAGTGAGAGCAGGCAGGTGGTGTTAAATCGTCTTTTAACAGTCTCCTCCGTCCTTTTCCACTCATCACTGTCTAACCTTAGACTTTCCTTGTTAGAGCCACTCACACGGAGAATGAAGGTGATAACCCACATTATGCACGGACAAGGTCATGGCCGTTTCAGAAGTCACGTCCCCGATTGATCTTTTATTTATCAGCTCCTTTCTCACTTTAGCTCTGGAATCTGTTGACACAATGTTCTTTTCACAATAAAGTAGGTCACTCAACAGAACAGAACACCCCATCAGTTTTAAGGGTTAAATCATGGAGGCTGACCAAGCACAAAACTCTTGTGAAATCAGATCAGCTCTTCCACTGAACACAACAGATTTCCTCTAAAACTGAAAAGTATTTGAGTACTAACAAATATATTGAGAATACGTTCTTGGAGGAGTAAATACTAAATTGGTTGAATTATTAAGTCCTTATGTCCAACACTGATATTTCTTGTTTCCACACTTACAGAGGTCCAACAATTACAATAACTAACCAGCCTGACTATTATAATTATGTTGACCTTTGCAGAGCTGTTGGCAACCACAATATAACATTATTCTTTTATAATTACTAAAACCAAACTAAATATAAAAAAAATTGTTTGGAGAAAATATGGTTTAAAGCCCCAGACATGTCTCTAGTCTGATCTCATGTGTGCCGTGTCAAGTGAAGCCAGTGTTTACAGTGTCTAATGAGTTGTTAGGTTTAACTAAACATATGTGAAAGTACATCAGACACTAATACCTGAGCCTGTCTCTTTGAACTGACCGAGGTGCAGCGCTCACAGCCAGAACCCTCTTACTGAGTGGACAGCGATCCTCTCAAAGGAAACCTGAGATCAACCACAATACACACAGACATAGGATGAGAGGGAGGGTTAACCACCACTTGCCCCAGTGTCAGGGGTTCGAATCTGGGTCTTATAAAATCACATACATTTTCTCTCTGCTCTCTCTTCTATTATTGCATTATAATCACATTTCCACTTCCTGTCAAACAAAGGCAAATATAGGTATGTTTGCTATACTAGTCCCACTAATACTACTCCTGTGCTTTCTTGAGTGCTCTTGAAGTGGGTTGGGATTTTGATTCCCTCAATGCCAGTAAAAACGTTCAAAGCATGAATGCAGATGGATTCACATGGATTGAGGTTTGGGTGTTGGATGTTCTTATTGATATTATTGGATTTGAGCAGTGATGTGAGGAATATGAATAGTTGTGTGTATTAATTACATACTCAGTAGTCTAGCTGCACACTAGAGTACAAGAGAGCTAGTATCCTGAAACTGAAAAATACTTCTCTGTTTAGAAAGCATCCGTTTGAATAATAATAATGGGTTGAATTTAAATACACCTATTATGATTAATTCCACATAAAAACACCATTGGCCTCTTCAATCACTACTATTACACTCCTGCATACGTAGACCGTATGAACTGAGGTGGCGTCTTTCTTTAGTTTCAGTTTCAACACAAAATATTATAATGCTGTAAAATAGCTTTTTCACATAATATTTACTCACTTCTTGCATGTACCACAGTACCACTTCAGATGATATTTTAAACAACCCAGTGTTTTTATACATTACGCCCCTCTCTGGACCTGGCTGTCAGGTCTCAGCTGTGAACAGTGATGTCAGGAGTAATGTCAACAGTCAAATCTCAGCGTGACAAACTCTTGATTTACATTTTTCCTTCTTTTTTCTTGACTTTTTCCACATGGTCTGCACAAATCCAAAAATGTATCCTCGTCCTTGATCGCAGGGATACCTCTGGTGTTTAAAGAACGATGGACTTGTATTTCCATATGTTTGCAATATGCCCTCAGACAAGTGCCAGCAACCTGCGAATGAATGTCATTTTAATAGCCTCATGCATGGGAAATGTTTGAAAGCAGTCCTTCCTCTCCTGTGATTGTTTAGCATGACGTCCGAACTGCACAAACCGTACGTTTTGTTTCAGATTTCACATTATTGCCTTTAGGGTCAGGACTGTTCGAGGTCTGCTCATATATATATGCTATACATATGCTATAGTGGTTATAGTGACATGGGATGGTATTAAAATGCTGGTAGTTGTTTGTGTTGTTTACTCTGTGTGCTTGTGTGTGAAAGCTCCATGAGTCCAGATGCTTCTTTTATCCTTCAGGCAAACTCTGTTCATTTTTCAGCACATTTCATTTCACAATTTGACATGCTGTCATCTGATTTGTATTTTAATATGAGAGCGTAAATCTTGTTGGATCTTCAGAATCATGTAACTTGATTTGAGTGATCTAGAGACCTAAGATAAAATTAAGTTAAATATAAAATATATGCAAGGCTATTGTTATCAATTAACACTGTATTCTTTAGAAGAACATCACAGAAGAAAAACAACTCATTTCATTCAGAGGGGTGCTTTATCCACCAATCCACATCCACATCTCACATACTGCACATATACAAAGAGCAAACAGCATAATAAAACTCTATACAATGTTCGATTTACATGTGCATGGCTGGCAGAAATGTTGATACAGGCCCCGACATATATATATATATATATACACTTGATATTGTTGCACAAGAATTTGGACCGATTCTTTTCCAGCTATTTGTGAAGCCTTTTTAATTTTCTCCTTTGACTTGGAGCATATGGCTGGTTGGATTGTGTTGGACCTTGTCAGGGGCCATCTATCACTCCATGGTGTCCTGCTGAGTTCGAGATTCAGAGCTGAGCCTCCAGTCTCCAAAACGAGAAAACAAGAGTGGGGAAGGGAACAAGGCTAGATTCAAATAAAAGGCGATATTTCCTCTGTACATCTTGGATGGAGGTGTTTGAGAATGAAAAATAATGTGTGCTAAAAGCATAGAATATAGAAAATAGAATTTCTCAGCTTTACCAACCAAAGTTTAAAACCAGTATGCACTGAAGGTTGAAAAAACAGAAAAGCATTCAGTATCTTAATTTTGTTATACCTCCCAGCAACATCAAATCACAATTTTTTAGATTCTATAGAAAAGATCATTTCTAAAATGTGACCACATGCCTCGAGCACAGACGTGGAATGATTTAAACACTTCATTCATAAAAAGTGTCCTGCACTGTCCCACTGTTGATGTTGTTAGGTTTGAAATGCAGACACCATCTTTGATCTTTACATGAAAGAAGCACCTCCGAGGCATTTGTTGAATTGGTTTAAAGATGATGTATTTGTTTTTATAACGCCGAACACTACAGCGTATATACAGCGTATATACAGCGTATACTCTACTATTTAAACGGACTGAAATAATACAAATGCAAGCTAACTTCATTGTCTAAACTATTGTCTCTGTAATAGATTAGATGTGTTTGTTGATTATTGGATTGAAAATACCTTTGCTTCTAACTCATTTTGTATTTACTTGAAATCTCACTTGCAGCAGCCTTTTGGGACTGTGAATAGATTAAGACAGACCATTAACAGATAGTGGTTTGGCCAGATATTCACATTAGTCACCTTCAGAAAGTTTATTGGTTCATTAGCCTGTTGATTACTGTTAGATGTGTGACCAAATCATTTTTTTTTCTCATTTGCCAAAGTCTCTTGTTGTTTCTTCTTAGATAATTGGCCTAAGTATCCAGTAATTGGTGCCTTGAATTTTTATTTGGCATTTTTTATTAGATGCTAGCTGATGTGTGTTTACAAGATAACAGAAAATCTGTGTAAACTATTTAATAGGCTTTCATCACTTGTGCACCAACAATTAACATAGACTTTATTTATATCTTAGCTGTAAAACAACATAAGGTTTGTAGCTGAAGCCAGGACCGTGCTAATGTCTGATCCCTATTCATGTCTTAAATAGATGCTCTCTTGGTTCTTTTACCACTAAGTAATTTGATTCAAACTGATCTCTGGTCTGCAGGATACTGCAGTATGTTATTGAAAGAATTTTATGAGTTCATAAGTGTATAATGAAATTTGCCTCGGTCAAAGAAGTAAAGCACGGAAAGAAATAGTGCAATTGAATTTTCTGTGGTATTTTCCTAGCCCAGCGAACCCTTAGGGAGTGTACGGGACGGCTTGCAGTGCCCAGGCAAGACGAGGCCAAGTGAAACTTTTCCCTGAGGTTTTGGTCTGTGCAGTGAATGGCAGGAGCTGACACCTCTAACCAGGACCACATGTCTGGCTGCCTTGGCTTGGCCTGGTCTATGCTTTGGGAGAGGATGGTGGCTTGATACAGTCAGAATGCCCTATACTCAAGGCTAACAGTCTGGACAGTCTCCCTGTTAAACTCTGCTGCTCAACATCCTTCACCCTTGGTTCAGAAGTGATGTAAAAATTGTTACGCAAACACCAAAAATAGTAGGTAATTGTAAAAGAGGTTGTAAGTTTTGAACATTTCTGGGTTGAAAGAAAGACTGAACTATATAACATTATGTCATATAGTAACTGACTAAATATGACGTTGGTCTGACAGTAGTGAAAACATGGGTCATAACTTGTGGTTAAATGAGGAATATTGGCCCTGGCAGAGGTCTACAGTCTCTGAATGCCCTTTACTCTGAATAATTTATTGGACTAAGGCGTTTCAGATGTTTTTATTATTAGTTGACATATGTCATACAGCTGTCTGCGTGTTCAACAAAAACACATATAAGATACTTTGCCTTTTCATCTTTTAAAACAACTCATCTTATTCAGCTTATCCTGTAACATAAAACATTTGTAAAACCCTCCAGATGTAACCTAAACATCCAGATGTGCATTTAGTTTTCTGTCATTGCACAACAATGTAAATGCAAAACCAAACACATCCAGGTGTCAGCTGGCACTGTGTACTGGCACAGGTTTACTTCGTTTCTTCTATTCACTGACTATTACAGACTTTTTGAATGAATGAATTATTGTGGTTCTAGTAGTCCTAGTAATTTTGATCTAGTTCTATTAAAATGGATTACATTAATACAATTTAATAGTTCAGCGCTCGTCCATTGTATGTGCCATATATGTATTTATAAGACTGTAATGAGAATTACATTTTTATTCATGGGACTATTTCATCAACATTAATATGTGAACAACAGTTCACATGTTTCATAAGAATTCACAGAGAAAATGGCTGGTCTGTTTATCTGTTTAATCTGGCTCTGCTCAGACCAGGTCTGAACCTGGTTTCTTTGTAACTAATGCATGTGGATATTGTTTTTGAATTGAAGATGATTACTGTAATTATACTAATTATTGCAATATTTTTGTAGAAGTCAGGGGCACTGTGTGTTTGCTTTACTGCCCAACCTGGGATCTGGTCTTCACGATCCTCATCCATCACACTCTAGGATCAACATAGGCTCGTAATATTGGCACACACACTGCCCCAAACATTTCTGCCATCATAATTTGATCAGTAATAATTTTTAAAGTAGCAATGAATGATTGAAGGATTTGTCAAGCTGCTGAGCTGTTCCTGTCCAGAAGATAATGACCTCTTAGAGCAGGTGTTACATGGGAAAGGCTGCAGGCTTTGTTTTGCCAAACTCTTTGATGGTCCAGGGGCACTTTTGTTTCACTCTGTCTTCCTGAGGGAGTCATGGTCCTCTGCAATTACTGGGCAATCAGTGCCAATTACTGCATCAGCAGAGGTGTGTGATGGGATCCTGAGCGGATCAGAGGTGAAAACTACAGCCTTCTTCTGAAATGACAGTAATCTTCAGCTAAAGGTCAGTGGTGCTTTAATGGGACTACTACTATTATTACTGGCCCCAAATGTCTGTAAAGGGATGTGTGACAAATTTGATTCATTTTGTGTAGTAAAAATTGTGCTCAGTTATACTGTTTTAGTTTGTTCTGCCTCCAGCAGTAATTTATATAAATAAGAGACAGTTAACTGAGAAGAATAGCACTAGCATTAAACCTATTGGCTGTTCTCTTACATTCAGTAATACAAATGTTGTCATTTTTGAGCATTTCTAATAGGTAGTAGCCTATACATAATAAACAATCATTTATACAGGGTTGTGAATGTCTAATAGTTGCTCATAGACACAGTGTTACTTGTGCTGTGCTTGTGTGTGGCTGTGGTTTGTAGGTAGCTGCACACTACAAAGTGAGAAGACACAGTAATGTTTTTCTCTTGGGAAACATCTTTCCACGCACCTTGTTTCTTTGTAAGCCAAATACAGTGAGGTCATTAGTATCTAAAGAGCGTACTTTTCCCATTAGAGAGTGATAGACAGCGACCATTGCCAAACAGATGTGAAAACCACTTGCACCCCGTACACATATTCTCCAGCAAGTGGTTTAAGTTACATGGCCCACAGCCAGCTAAAGGCAGATTATGTTATTTTGTTCATTTCTCTGTCTTTCATTTGTTGTCTACTGCTGCCCGTGGCCCCGTCGCCAACAGACGCAGAGCAGCAGTGAGTGGATGTACTTTACATTGGGAAGAGTGTATGTTAACATACCACTCATCTTACTCACCACAGCTTAGAGGAAGGGCCACACCAGTTGAGTCAAATTCACAGATCGAGCTAATCTCTTGCGCTCCTTTTTCACACTCAAACACTAGACCTTCTTAACAAACACAATTGAAAACAGGTGCCCGTCACATATTTTACATTCTTCCAAAATAAAAAAGTGATTTGACCTGAATGGTTTAGAAAGAAGAGTCCATGTTAAAATGTGTATGTGTAAACAAGGCGTTGTTATGGTCTATGCAACACGCTGTAGCACAGGCTTCTATATTAAAACCACATTTCTCCTTCTCTGAAATGCTAACATGCAGTGTCAAGTTAACATGGTAGATTCTGTATGTGAACATTGCGAACCACTTTATTTAACAGCATTCAATAGTGAAGTTGTAAGAGTACACCGGACGCTCTGAGACCATACTGGACCGTCACTTGAATAGGTCTTTTACACATTTGTTTCTGTTTGTGAATTAGTGAAACATTGTTCTGTGGATGACCTTGGTTCAGTCAGAGAGCTGCTCCAATGAGAAACAGAAAGCAGTACATTCAAGCTGAATAAAGAAAATAAAACTAGGCTGAAGTAGATGTAAGGATGGTGTGCTGTTACTGGCTTCATTTGTTGTGTTGTTAGCAGTGTATGTATCCAGAGTAAATGTCAGATAAAACTGTATATGTAATACTTATTATATTAAGATGCAATGGTCAGTTCACAATTGACACTGATTGAAGGGTCAGAGATACCTCTTTATTAAAGTCTTGCAGCTTTATACAGAACAGGTAGTCCATGTGCGCGTGTGTGTGTTGTGTGTGTGTGCGTGTGTGTGTTGTGTGTGTGCGTGTGTGTGTGGGTGCACGCGCGTGTGTGTGTAGGTGTGTGTTGTGTGTGGGTGAATGTGCGTGTGTGTGTGCATGCACGTGTGTGTTGTGCGTGGGTGTGTGTGCGCGTGTGTAGATGTACTTTGAGCTCTCAGCAGGCCTGAAGGACATCTGCTTAGCTTACATTCTGGTTGCAGTGTGTTGAGGATGATGTAATACAATACAAGTCTTTAACTAACTTTAACATATTAAATCCACAATGTAGAAAAAACACTTTTGTGTAAATCAAACCCTTGCAGCTGTTTAAAATAGAATAATAAATATGCAGGCTGTATATTTACATATGTTGGCAGTACACACCTGAGTGGGGCTCTGGTTCTTGTGGGTGGTATAAAACAAACCTATACTGTTTGTACATTGACCTGTTTTTATCTGTGTTTGAGGAATATGGAGAGCTGCAGAAATGAGGCATATCGCTGGTTGATGCTGCCGGCTTCACTGCTTCACACAACTGGCTTTTCTATCAGATAGACCGGCAGACAATGTCCAGACCCCACTCTTTCCGTTACACACAGATGTGAATGGATACACAGTTCACAACATTCACAAGCTTTCTGGTTATATCTGATGTTTTCAACTCCACACTTGGTCAGATAAAAGAAGAAAAGCTGTTTCGAGTGTTGTGAGTTATACAACTTTTATTTACTTTTACAAATGGGACTTTTACAAGGTCACGTTGGGTCACAGTCAAGACTTGAACTGGTACATTTCATTTTGTTCTATTCCTTCAGGTTTTCTTCTACTTTGTACCACAGGGCTTGGAAACATTCTTAGACAATGAACTCTTAATCCTAGTGAAAATATTACATTTGATTTTCAATTTAATTTTTATATTTTATATAACAACAAAATCGCTTTATTGGCTTTTTCTGTAATATTAGCATTATTATATGTATTTAGAGATACCATTTGGGAACCAGTAAGCAGATGGATGCTTCCCTGAAACCCTTTGTAGTAATCCTCATAGACAAACTAATAGGCAGCTCTTCTGGCCTGAAACCAGGTCTGGTTAGGTTTTGCAGAGAGCTCAGGTAGAAATGCTCTGGAGTCAGTCACTCTGACAGCCACATCTGCTGCTGCTTTCTCCTGTTATCCCCCGTCTGCTAACACACACCGGTCTGATGTTACCTCAGCGGGACGCAGTTATGATAATGCTTACAATTATAACATTATTACTAATTATAATCAGGTATAGAACAGAGGGGGGCACTACTTGTTTTAGGGCTTTGTCTTATAAAGAAGCACACCAGAGGCCAGAGGCAACAAGCCATTCTTCTGTTTTATGTGCATTATTCAAATCAAATGTCAAATGCTCCCAAAAAAATCAATGTCTAAATGCAGAGTAAAATCACATTTGACCTCAGGCATTGAGCCTGTTATCTGATTTATGGACATACGTTTTGTAATCTACGTGTCAATTCAACATTGATGTATTATAATAAAAATAGCCTCATCCTAATGCTTCCTCTTTACTCTAACTCTAGACAGAGCTAAGGACACTTATACTATGCTGGCATAGTCTTCTTCATCTGTTTTCTGTTGCCCTTGGGAAGTACAGGTCATAGGTCATGGTAACATTTACATTAATGCAATGACTACAAACAGACTAAATTTCAAGAGCCCGGGGTAACCAGCAGCAGCCACAGTCACACATTTTAATATAAACAAACACGTCTGGCACACTCACATGTGCCAACATTTATGGTGGACTCTCATCTTTTAGTACTCAGCCCTAATAAAGCGAAATGAATGGCTGTGCTTTGACGAAAACTGCAAATGTAAATGAAATGAGTGGCCAGCTACAACCCTCCAGTCCATGTTACCAAAGAACAGCTTCATGTGTTCAGATAGACACAGTTCAGCACCTGGAGGAATGATGCTCAGATTGTTTTACCCAAAAGGAGTCATGTCACTACAGAATATTCAACTTTGTACAATTCTAGTATTTTGACTAAGCAATTTATTGTTTTCATTTCACAATAATCTTTGCATTAGGAAAGAGGAAGTATCTGTTAATAATAATAATAGTGACTCATCCTGTATCTTTGAAAAGAAACAGTTACAACTGCTTTGTGGGTTTCTCCCAGCCAGGTCTTTAGACAAACTGTACAACTTCGCTGACTGCGCCGGTCTCCATCTGATCCTGGGACTCAACGCGATGCATCGAAACCCAGATAACTCATGGAACACCTCGTCCACTCTGAGCCTCCTGAAGTACGGAGCAGGCAAGAAGTACAACATCTCCTGGGAGCTGGGCAACGGTGAATACTGCATCACAGTTAGGCTTGTTTTCAGCGGTGCCAATTGAAACGCTAATAATATAATGCATTATATAGAATACATTTCAGACCACATTTATTCCGTTTTTATCCTAGAGCTTGATTTCACTAACGCCAGCAGTTGAAGGGTTAACATGAGGCTCACTCAGGGATGAAAGGAACTGCTAGTCTTCATGTCATCCTAACCATCTGTGTCCGTATTGTCTGCCGTCTGCACGCAGCCAACTGGCACTTTGTATTTATTTTGCAGACTTCCAAACTTTACCTACTCTCTACTGATTTGTGCAAGTACTATGGATTCAATATATACAAAATAACCTCTACTCTATGTGTAAAGGATCACTGATTTTTATGTTGTTTTACACCAACATAGTAATTTTATATCTCAGGGATACTTAGGGACAGATACTTTCTGGTACTCATCCTATGAATTAGATATATTGTGAATTTTGAATGGATGAGAGTCTGCTTTTGCTTGTGCTTTATGTTATAGAGATCCTGCAAGGCCACCCTGTATGCCTGGGCCGTTCCCCTGACATTGAGTCAATCTGTCTGTATTACTGCCAATTGCTCAATTATCCTTTATTCTACTGCCTGGCTGTTACACACTCTCAGGGCGAGCCTATGACAACAACAATAGTCCTTGCCCTCTCCCCACTGTAGCTTTTTAACTGATTCTTTGGCTCACAATTTTGCATCTTCTCTTCCTAGAGCCAAATGCTTATCGCAGTATGGTGGGGCGTGCAGTCAACAGCACCCAGTGGGCACAGGACTACACCAAGCTACGGACCGTTCTACAGTCTGTACGATATTATCACAAAGCTCAACTTTATGGCCCTAATGTTGGACGACCTCGGAAAAACGCTCTCCTTATGCTGGATGGGTGAGTCAGCAACTTAAGCACAAATTTGACCGTCTCTTTGTGAAAAGGGAAGGTAGTGGGAAGAATGCTGGAGTGTTCTACTGCACACACACTCACAGTTGATTGGTGTTAACTGTTTATGAATTTGGACTTTCACAGTCTCAGCTCCAGCTATATCATGTCAGCCTAAATAAAGTGTCACCTGATTGATAATGTGGAGGCACAATGTCCCACCTGCTCACTCTGCTGAAGTTCACACAGCTCGTCCAAACAACTGCGCATTTCTTTTGTAGCCTTCAGTAGCTTTCAGTGGCCTAAGCTCATGTGCCAAACTTGAGTGAAGTATCAGATTTTCAATCACAGTTAATCTTCTTACAGTCATTAGGACTAAAAATATTATATATTAATAAATGGTGGGTAGGGAAAAAAGACTACAAATAATTCAAACCTAAATTTAAAATATAAAATATATGATTAAACATACCGACAAATACCTATACCAAAACTATCCTATGTTAAATCTTTTTAGGCATTTTTTGGATGGAAATGTAGAGCATGGACCAAAGACAAACTCATAAAATCTCAAATCAGATCCATAAAAGGAGCTTAGAATTTTTAATTACGTTTTTAACATTGAGGTTGCATGTTGACTTGCAGTAATTTGTCCTTGACTCTGTCCTAGCTTAAGTTTCACAAGAACTTTATAAACCTGCAGGAAACAGGTTTACGCTAAAGTTTTATGAAGGCTCACCTTATTGTGGAGTTGTGTGGTGTCAGGCTCAGCACAATTATAAAATACAAAATAATCAATTACATTTGGTTAAAAATATATAAAAAATTCTAAATGGGTCTCCATGCTAAACTCAAATAACACTACTGGATGTAGTGGGGCCAAAATATACAAAAGAATTAATAAATAAAATGCACAGTCAAATATTCAAAAATATAATTCTCAACAGAACCAGAAAAGTGGTACTGTATATACCAGTATCATAGTATAAGGAATATACTTTAAAATTATATCCGGTACAAAAGTGCAAATGACTTTAAGCTTCCTGCTCCTAACATCAATGAAACCATTAGACTCTACACTATATTCCTATAAGTACTTCCAATGTGCTCATGTGCAGTTCAGGCTGACAAATGAACAGTTTGTGATGTGTAGATGGAGACAGAAATAGCTGGAGCTCCAGTAGGTCACAGTGTCACTGTTAACTGTGGGTGATTTTGGAGTGTTTGACACAGTTACGAGGCGATGGCTCTGGTGTTTGACAGCTCGACCACTTCTCTGCTCTCAGGAAATAAGATGAATTAGACACTGAGCCACTCAAGAGTCCAAATATGAGCTTTGAACAGACTAAACACACCAAAGCAGTGAAAGTCGTGGCTCTGTGACACACTGTTTAGAGACACACAGATTAGGGCATGTGTGGCATGTAGCTAAAACCAAATAAGGTGCGATGAGAGTCAGGTATGTATGGGACAGATGCAACATGTCAGCAGCACTGTATATGGTTCTAGTTTGTTTTGTGTACACAACGGGTTCATTAAAAGGTATACAGTGTTCCCACATTTTACAGCCATTTACTGGTGCTCTTTGTTGTGTTTCTACTTAAATAATTAAGAGCAAACTTTGAACACTGCGGTCAGGCCTTCAGAAACACTTTAAATCCAGTTTACAATCTTTTTAAACTAAGGATTTTGCTTACTTCTAGTTAGGGCTGCACTGCATATGTTTGAACAGTGAGTTCAGAGATATATTAAATATGGATTAAGCCTAAACTATAGCTCAGCCTACATCGCTAATCTTCTGTGTATCATTCTGTGTATCACCATGTTTCCTAATTGTGTGCAGTATATAGTAACACATATATAATTACTTAAAAGAAAATTCATTCATCTGTTCTTTCTCTTTAGGTTCCTGAAAAATGCTGGCTCTGTCGTAGATGCAGTTACGTGGCAACAGTAGGTATTTTACCCTTTTTATCTCATTTTTTATGTGTATTTCTCCACCATTCACTTAGGTACGCCTTTTGAGTTCTTTATTATTATAACAAATAACTAATTATAACTATATGCTGCACCTGATGAATTAGGAGAAAAATACACTTACACTGTATACACCTAATAACGTGTCCGGTAAGTGTATGTGTGCTGAGTATGTGTGTCTTTTTGTCTGTCTTCCTGTGAAGTTCTTAGGTATAATTTGGCACATAGTGTTAATTGCCCATGTGGATCAGCAGGAGAAACAGCCTTTAGTGCAGTGGGTGTTAAATGGGAAGGTAACACTTGCCATGTGTCTGCAGCACATACTATAGGAATGCATACATACTAGTATCTCTGCAGCAGACACATACAGTGCCATTATAGTCACTCCTACTTTGGGCCCAGCCTGGCTCTGGGAGAAAAGTGAGTGATTGGCCATTAAGGTGAAGGTCAGGTCTAATTAGGAGAAATAAGAAGAAACGGAAGGAGGAAGGCTTGTCAGTAAGGCTTGGAACAACACCACCCACACTGTTAAAATCAAACCATATGCGCTGGCTCATTCTCTTTGTCAATTAGGCTGTTTTACACTAGTGCTCCAGATTCCAGTCTAACCAGGCTGCGTGACAGTAACATCTGACCTCTACAAAGAAGCCAAACTAATAAAGGCAGATACCACTCATTAACACATCTACAGCACTGGTTTTACCCCTTACCTTTGGTTAAGGTTAAGCTAAAGTCACAGATATTCTAGTTCATAGGCTAAAGATTCTAAAAATACATACTTTCAATTATTAAAAATAATGTCTTTACAATAAAAAGACCTCTCCTTTTATGCAGTTTTAATTGGAAGTCATCTTTGTGAACTGAAAAGTGTACTGTTTATCCCAATAGATTTTATATGGATATATTTTTCGATTGCTTCAGCTTCATTCAGCTTTTTGATTTTAAGGTTAATTGGGTCCAGGTGAAGCTGTGAAAATATGAGGCAAAAAATGAAATGAGACAAATTTGCCACTGTATAAGCTGTGAGGGCTTACTTTGCCCCAGAAACAAACTGGTCAACCCTAATTGCTGAAGCTGTTGGCTGTTAGTGGTGTGAACACCTCGGTGTGACCCAAAGTGAAACCACTTGCTCAGCAAAAACACATATGAATTTTTCTACGTCATGTAGTGATAAAAGGCACTTTTACGACTCTTGTAAAATGTTTTTCCCTCTTTGTTCATAAACATTAGCAACATGACCACAACTTTAATGGAGACTGGCAGCACATTGTAGTCACAATCTTTATATTTATCAATAAAATCTCAGTATAAAAAGACATGCCATGGTCAGGTTATTTTCAGCTGAAAGAAAAATTATTAGTGATATTTGTGATTCATTGATATTCCCTATGTGCAGAGGCACATGTGTCATGGCAGACTCAAAGGAAGCTACATATCGTCACTGTTAAGCACTGACTGGTGTGAAGCACTGACTGGTGTGAAGCACTGACTGTGACTGATGTGAAGCACTGACTGATGTGAAGCACTGACTGATGTGAAGCACTGACTGATGTGAAGCATTGACTGATGTGAAGCATTGACTGATGTGAAGCATTGACTGATGTGAAACACTGACTGATGTGAAGCATTGACTGATGTGAAGCTTTGACTGATGTGAAGCACTGACTGATGTGAAGCACTGACTGATGTGAAGCACTGTCTGATGTGAAGCAATGACTGTGAATGATGTGAAGCACTGATTGATGTGAAACACTGACTGATGTGAAGCATTGACTGATGTGAAGCACTGA
>JAVQKC010198175.1:0-40268 GCA_036025475.1 Philypnodon macrostomus | reverse complement strand
AATTGTGGTCAAGGTGTAAAAAAGAAAACAATAATGTTATGTTGGGTACACTGTGGAGAATCACTGTATCAAGTTTCATTGCTCTCTGCCAAAGTAAGTGTGTCCAGAGTCCCATAGGGCTATTCAGTCATTCTTTATTTGACCTCTATAATTTGCATATGTACATTAACTATACACTAGCCCGGATTGTTGTGCCAAAATTCATACAATTTTGTTTATGTTCAGCAGGATTAATGGCTCAATTAAAGTGCTTCAGAGCATTAATTGGTTAATTAATTACTTATTATTCATCGTAGAAGTACCAAAATCAATCCAGTTCAGCTTCTTTATGATAGTAATTGATGTAAATGTCCAGAAAAGTTGAAAAAGATCCAGCAAAAAAGTTTTGAGTTACTGCGTTCACAGCTTAAGGGTATTAATTAATGAATTCCTTAATAATCATTGTTGAAGTACCAAAATCAGTTTAGTTCGGTGTCGTCATATGTAACTTTGTATGAAATTTTAAAGTGATCCAGCAATCCGTTTTTGGGTTATCGCGTTCACACATAGGATCTGCAGATGTGCTTGCGGACGGCGGTGATTCCATAATATTGCCAAAACTCTTGTTTTGCCGATATAATAATAGCCGTAACTTATGTTGGTACTCCTCCCTGTTTTGGAAAATTTCTATCCAATTGCATTTGCTATTTTTAAAGTGGGCTCATCATCAGCTCTATCTCTCCTGGGTTTGTTCATAGACAACAGCACGTCCCTGCAGGGGATGAATTACAGCTAAAATTTCATACTGAATGCCATCAACTAAACATTTGTTATTGCTTCCTGGACAAAAATAACTATGTATGTGGGGTGTGTTTGAAAATATCTAATGCTATGCTTTTTCATTCTTCAATCCTTGCTGTCAATAGAGAATACTGTATGTATCTTGTCAGCATAAAAAAATCTGCAATTTATAAATTATCATTAGCACTTTGGTTAGAGGCAAAATCTACATAAAATATAATTCATCATACAACACTAATTTAATTGAAGGTGGCTAGTCTGACAAGCTCACTAGCTTGCACACCAGTATATGAAATCACATTGTACTTCATAGTACAATAGTGTAAAAAATGTTGATTCATGCAAATGTAGCCGCGACTGTATGGTAGAAGGGTTGATAAAGGAAAGCAGTTAGGAAGAACTCTCACAGGGAATTGCGAAAATCTATCTTTGTTGAGTAAAATATGATTCTTGTGATCATTAGTATTATGTGGGTTTGTTTTAGCTTCTTGTTTCTCTCTCCAGCACCTGTCTGCTCAAGATGGAGTACTTACAGTGCCAGACATCAAGAGGGGATTTTGTGCACAAACTGAGCTTATGAAATCCAATGTACAGTACAAGGTTGATCAGTCTAGACTTTATTTTTCTCAACATCGGTGAGGAGGAATGACTCACCGCAGTACTTTTAATACAGAAATGTGCTAATAAGAAAATCTCTTGGCACCACATACATAAAAATGTAAATGAGATTATGAGAAATTCGATATTTTAAAAAACGAGAGACTCTTAGCCGCACTTATGTTAGGAATCCGTGTGTGTCCGTGTCTGGTCTCGTCACACTCTTGACAGTTCAATTAGTCAATGCTAAATGACGCATGGCATATCCCTCATGGCCTTATAATCACCAGTGTTTTGCATTGAAAAGACGCTATTGTGCATGAGATGATTGCCAAACCAACACTGGCTAAGTCTAGTCTAATCTAGTCTAAGTCTAAGTCTACTTTTCCCCAAAGATGCTAAAGAAATCTAAATTGGTTTCAACTTTCAAAGCTCATCCTTAATCTACTGTATTTTTCGAAAAAAAAAAAATATTTTCTTCTGCTTTCCCAAGTGACTGTGAATGGCTTTGAACATTCTGCAGTATTAATTAGCCATTCCTCATCAGATCGGGTCTGTCTGAGTATGGACGTGTGCATTCAAACATGAATATAACAGGTATTCGAATGAGTGAACATTTTGTACCCTTGTGATTGTCTTAGCCATTGTCACAATATCTAATTGTGAATTTGTTTTTCTAAGCAGCCATTTTGTGCAAGTGTATGTCAAGTGTGCTTTTTCCTTGCATCCAAAATGAGCCGTACCGACAGACATTGAAGGTGTTTGAAGTCGTTAGAAGTTTCTTACCTTGATCTGCATGCGGCAACCATCCTCCGCATGCCACCGCTGCATAGTAACTTTGTGATTTGAGTCTTTGCTTTTGTTTGATGTTCCAAATTTGTCAGCACAGGGGGGAAAAAACTGCAATGATCTATTTTATTTGCTTTGTTCTTTACATCAGCGAAAGGGGCATTACCTTTAGAGACTCTTTTAAACAAAAAAACTAAAGCGGTGTTGAAGTACCATCCCACATGAAGAGAGTCTGATGATTGGTCAGAGTAAGGTGAATTTTGTTGCAAATTTTATTGACAGCTGAGCAAGACACTAATTAATTTCCTAATGGGCAGGTGTTGGCTGTTTATATTTAACAGCGTGTTGAAATGTTGTCCTAGTAAACACTTTTATGAGATGCAAAGGGGAATCCGGCGTCCGCCCATACCTTTCTTGTTAAAAGGCCCATATGGATTGTGAATCAGTGGCAGTGTTCAAAGCATCATTAGTGATGCATAAAAGAGATGTTTGCGCTTTCATATTAGCCCTGGGCTCCAACTCAGAAGATGTGCAGTAATTGCCTACCTTTGCCATGTTCATATGATACATTTGCATATGGTACATTCATATATGTGCACAGGTGCATTAATTTAATAAGCAAGGCCAGTGAGGCTGTATCCAGGCTGCTCATATATGTTACCTTATAAATCTGTAATAAATTATATTATACATACAATATAATTTGCAACGCATACATTGTACTTGTATTGTAATGTTCTATATTCATATATATAGTCAGTACTTTAGCTGCTTTATTAGTTATATAGCATAGTTTTTTGCTTTTAAAAAATCTGTACAATTTTGGTCACAAAAACTTTAAATTAAATGGAAAAAAACAGTTATTACAATATCAACTCTTTCAAAATGTGTAAACAGAATGTTCTAAATTCTGGAATGGAGGCAACTGGAGGTAAGACCATAATACATTTTCAATGGAGAAATATTGCAATTAAGATTGTTTTGACAAAATTACAGCCACTCTTTCTACTATTACTTACTACATGTAAGTAATGTCACCTGTACCTCACATTGTATGTTTATTTAATGCATATTAGAATACAGTTAGCTTTGGCTGGAGGCAAAATTCTTACAGAAGCAAAAAGTCCTTAAGACCACAATATTTTTTCAATAAAATGTTCTTATACAGTATGTCACACCACCCAGGATTACATTAATTTTGAATCACAACAGTTTGAAGTTATATTAATATTTTCATGTGGGTTCCTAAAGGTTATATGGGCCTTTGACACATGGTTCATTAAAAACAGCTCTGCAATGACGACAGTGACAGTGGTGACTGTGAAGTGCTACATCTTAAGTATCTGAGGTGCCACTACTGCTGTTATCACACATTTGTAAAGAATTTTAATGACTAGATAACATATCAGGTTCTTTTGACATAGTTTTTGTTGTGAGATAAAGGAACCAAATTTTGTACGATTATGCACTAAAAGAACACAGAAAAAAAACAAAGCCTCATTTCAATTAAAAGAATTCTTAACTCACCAATCGCCTCTATGAAAGATATCTGCTCTTTAGTGCTACAGCCATGGGACACGCTCTTGAAATGAAAGTGATTTAGCTACAAATAACAACCCATAGCCAAAAGTGGAAGAGACACATAGGCCTACTGCACATTTAAAGTGAGCAAACTGCATAATAAAACAATAAACACTGTTTGATTTACAATTGCACCAAAATAGTCAAACCATATACATTTTTAGTCCATAAATAAGCCATTTTTAGATATAGCACAATGTCCGGTAGCCATGTTGGATTATATACAAAATTACAAAAGTTTTTTTTAAAATATAAAACTATGGGTATGTTCTGGATGAGGAGATATGGCATGACTATTACATTGCAGCAACATGAAGAGAAATGAAACCGCCAACTTTATGCTTTACCTTGCTGTCCCAAAATAACCTTTTAAAAATCATGTTAGCATACATGTATTATATATCACCAAACACTAATGCCATTATGAACTACTAATACCTTACATAATATCTTACCAGGATTTAACGCTTTTACACACTTTCACAGTGATTGGGAGTGTCCCTTATATTGACTGGACCTAGTGGTGTATGATGTGCATTAAGGAAGACTCAGCCACTGCTCCCCTTCGTGCCTTGAATACTGATCTGCCCTCTCTGTCTGTCACTGTGTGTTTGTGAATGTAGCGGTCCACCTGTTAGGGCTGACCTGGCATCTGCGGCACGGGGAGAGCCAGTTGTACGAGAACGGCCTGAGCTCGGCGGACCATCAGCAGGAAGACCGTGGCAAAACCAGACCAACCAGCTCCATCCACCTGTTAGACACACTCAACCCTGAAAACACGCACGCAGGCGACAGAGGTGAGTGCACTGCAGACACGCGTAGAGCCTATCTCCCAATGACAGAAGCTGTCTGTCCAGTTTTTGGACGATTGAGCATGTTGAACCCTCATCTTTGATCTATACGGAGCACTCTGATTGGCCTAGCACTATGGCTGGCCCACCAATCAGCTCACGGAAGGAAGAGGGGAAGTGACGAGAGCCATACAACACCACAACAATAGTGCCAGATGCCACTAGGGAATTTACACCCTAAATGGACAAAACTACAAACATTGAAGGGTTCAATCAACACTATAAGTACTGGCCAAATGTTAAACTTAAACTTCACTTAAATAGTCCATTGATAGGGACTATAACAGGGCTAGCATAACAATAGCCTATCAATAGTTTAGTGGGGATTTACATTGCATCATTTGCTGCTTTACGGGGGTAATTACATCACACACATACAAGGTCGCTTGTTGCTTCGGTGTATGAAGAGGGGAAAAGGTGATTCGACACCAGGAAACGGGGGGGGACCGGAAGAGATGAGCCGTCTCTTCAGCGGCTGTCTGGGAGTTTCTTTGGTGTTTGGAGGCCTTAAGACGTAGGACTGTAGTTTAGTAACACATTCCCAGCAGTGGATGGTGAGGGGATATAGGTTCCACTAACAATACAAACATGTCACAGTAACTTCCTGTTCATGTTAAAGGTGCACGTTGTGAAACTGTGTAAAAAATGTTTTTAATGAAAGTCCTTGTCCCCTCAGCTTCTGGCATTCTTCCCAAATCCCTCCTACTATCTCACACATAATGAGAATAACAAGCTGCGGTGTGGAGTTTGTTTTTAATACTTGAACTAAAAATCAAAAACAGCTGAAATTTTGAAATTCAACATCAGCACCTTCACATTGTTCCTGATATTCAAGTTAGATAATGGATGTATATATATATGTATATATCAAAATACTTCTGTCCTGTGGAAACATGTGATGGGACCTAACAGTTGAGGGCAATATATTATGTAGATTCTTTAACAGTTATCTAACAGCTAAATTAGATTGTAAATAAACATATACCTCCGATAACCTGGGTAGCCATAACCAGCCGTTCACTTTGCAGTGTGAAATAGGTCTGATATCCCTTTATTTCCACACAATTTCCAATCAGTTATTCACCATTAATGTAAAATGACTTTATGCATTCTTATCATTAATATATTGATTGTACTTATACAATTTGTGTTCAATACTCCTCACCATATTTGTTTTGTATAATGCTAAAGCTAAGTATATTTAATGTAACTTGTTGTTTAAATCTAAAAACTTCACAGTTAATACAGTTACAAATGGTTTAAAAGCCCCGAAAGAGAAAAGATTGCCTGATACATCACAACAAACTTGATTTGAAGCATAGCATGTTCCCACTAGCTTGTGTTCCAATCGGTTTCCATTGCATTAAGCTGTGGCTGCATGCATAAGACAATGAATGCTCCTGCGCGATTGAGAAACAGCAGTTCAGAGATCAGCCTTGAACTGATTACTCATTTATTGGAAAGCCAAGGTAATTGGTTAATCATGTTCCCACTTAGTTGCTATGTGATTGGAATAGACTGGCACCTCTCTTCCGTCAGACTAGCCAGAGGAATTACTAACACCAATTTACCCCATGATATGGGACATTAATTGTGAGTGTTCCAGGTCATGAAGTCAGGCAGGACACAGCCACCTTCACGCTTTGCCTGAGTGTGATATTACCTCATGAAGCTGCCCGAACCCTGTGTTCAGCTCTTAAACCTTGAATATGCAACTCTCTGCAATTTAGTAACCTGGGACATCCCTAAAGCCGCTATTCTTGATGAATCCTCACATTTCCAGGATTAACTGGGAAAATCCTTCACAGAGCAGACTAGGGTCAAAGACTTTAACTTCTGAATGTTGCATCATAACAATGCATTGTCTCAACTATGGTTGCCTGAAATATTAAATAAAAGCTGGGAAATCTGGATGGGCAAAAGCTAAACTGACAGATGTCTTAAAATGGTTAGTGGTCTTCCTCTGGCTACAAAAAGTCTTCTTATCGTGTAATAGGTCTGGTAACTCTTCTCTTCACAACAATTTTCACGCATTTTGATAATTGCATTTGTTTAAACACAGAAGGGTTTGCTACATCTACATGTTGTAGATTGTATGGAAAAACATCATCAAAAAAAGTGTTGTGCCGAGTGCTGCAACTAAACTAGGGATAGTGTCAACTCGGATTGCCTGAAATTCTCAATAAAAGCTGTGAAATCAAAATGGGCAAGAGTTAAGCAGTTGATGCACAAGACTCCAGATTAATAAAATTGGCACGTGGTTGTTGGTGGTCCCCGAGCGCAGACGATGGTCCATGAGCGATTAGAGATTAGGCTGTAATCCAGTGTGGCAGATTATCACGCTCATCCTGCTGTAGCCATCACCTCTCACACCAAGAGACCAGCGAATCCCTGAGATTACACAGTGAAGAATGGGGCTAGGAGACTGGAGGCAACATGGAGGATCAAATCATGACACAGTTAAAGGAAAAAGAGTGGAAAGTCGGAGGGGGGAGGCAGAGTGATTGATGGATCGCCTTGAAGGATAGTCGTCTAGATTGAGATATCCATAATAGACATAAAAGTAGCATTGGCTGAATAATTGCTCCATTAAAAATAACATTTCCCATGAACAACCTATTGCATGTTTCACGACTGTTGTAGATTAGTCTGGGAATGCACAAAATGTTTATTAAATGGTTTTATATTTGATGCAGTTCGATAAACATAAGCTTGGTATAACAGTGGGAGATAACGGCGCAGCCTGATTGGATGATAGTTATCTGGATGTTTTCATATACATTGATGGTACAGTGGGGAGACATGAAGTAAACCTGACTGACTGATTGGAAGATGGTTATAATACAGCATTCATAGAATTTTACTGCTTTTTGTTTTTTTATCAGGGCTGTAAACATCTCGCTATTTGATTTGCTTGTTTTATTCTAAATCTCCAATCAAATTTAGAAGCTTTCTAGAAGAGCACAAACCCATTAGGCATCTTGAATTTTAACCAGGGATTTTCTGTATTTGACAGGTTAAGTCTGTCTTTTTTAATTTTATTGTTTTGGTTTTTTATCGGACACAGACACATGTATGAACTATTTTGCCTCTATATTCTATTTCGGGTGAAAATGCTCTTGTCTTTACTGACCACTAGTGGATGGAGTCTCCTTAAAATTGATTGAGACCTTTCCAATGAAATTGGCTATCGCTAACAGACAAACAAGCCAACAAAGACCATCAAGCCAACTGTCACTGGTAAAAACCTAATCTCCATGGCAAAAACTGTTGGCAGCTTGCAGCAAAACTTGAAATACTAATTGACATCTTACGATATCTTCCCTGCAGTCACCAAGAGTCCTTTCCACATAAAAGACATCTAATTAGTGGTACATTAATTGCCACTCATCCAATGCTAACCAACCTAAGGCTAATGCGCACAATCGCACATATTGTAAAACTGTGCACGTAGCACTTTTCTCCATTTCATAACATGACATGATTCCAACACACACTTAGGAAGAGCAACTCCTGGACCACATGAAAGAACGAAAATGTCAGCAGATTTCCTATTTTAACGAAGTACTTTGGAGTTTGTGAATCTCCTTCTCGACATAGAAGAGTAGATGTATTATGGATATGAAATGATACAAAGTGACACACACAGTAGCAATGTATTGCTCATTATAAAGTGCAGCTTGTGGAAGCGCCATCTGAGCCCATGAGATGATTGTATATAAACCAGTGTATGAAGGCGAGTTAGGAACTGAATTGTTTTCACTCAATCTGATAGTGTGGATGGAAATGGTCCGGAGATGGATGGGATGTGACACAGACAGAGAGGGGGGCTCTTAAAAGACCACATCAATATTCGGGATGGTGTGTAAAGCGAGCTGGAGCTGGGAGAAGTATGTGCAGTCTGTGTTCGTATTATTATGTATGTGAGCGAAAAGCATTGATATAGAACGCTAGATTCTGCGTTTGGACTTATACCTGCGTCCAGTCCAAGCAATATTTGGGAAGTGAAGCATTGAGGACAGAGAAACCACTAGACTGAAGAAGATCTTGGTTTAAGCTTTTTTTGGCAAACAGTGAAGTATAGTTAAGAAAAATGAAAATGGGCCTAGTTTAAAGCTTGGAGATGTCTTCGTACCTTTAAATAAATTAGGACACAGTGATTGTTTTGGCTAGTTAACCTTATTAGCCATGCAGTTTATTAGCAGCTGTCCAGAGCGTACCCTCCAAGCATACAGTATATCTCTTTAAATAAAAATGGATGCAGGTACTGTTTGAGATAAGAAAACCTAAGAAAAGAAAAACAAATGCTGAATGTTATTTAAGCTCCTAAGCAGGTAAAAAAAAAGTCATTATATCTGTAAAACGACGATATTATGGAATCATGTTGGTCAGCGCCCGCAGATCCAAAGTGTGAACATGATATCTCAAAAACGAATTGCCGGATCAGTTTAAACTTTTGCACACAGGTACATACCATAAAGACGCGGAACTGTATCGATTTTTGGTTCTTCTATGGTGAATAATAATTAAGTAATTAATTAATTATTGCCTAAAACTGTGAACGCAATAACTCAAAAAGTCTTTGCTGGATCTTTTTAAACTTTTGGACACAGGTACATATCATGAAGACACTGAACTGGATTGAGTTTGGTACTTCTACAATTAGTGACAATTAATTAATTAACTAATTAATGCCCTGAAGCACTTTAATTGAGCCATTAATCCTGCTGAACATACACAAAATTGCATGAATTTTGGCACAACAATCCGGGCTAGTGTATATTTAAGGTACATAGGCAAATTACAGAGGTCAGATAAAGAAATTTGTCAAATTAAAAAAGTCAAATAGACCCTTCCCATGTTTGTCATGGTTTGGGGCAGAGCCTCTTATTTGCTCGGTAACAATATAAAAACCCTTAGAAATCAGACAATGCATGATTAAGGTGCCTGTTGGTGCCATAGCAGTAGTGGCAGGCGCATGGGGGTGTTTCGCCGATATACAGGATTAAGTGATCAGTCTCAAATGGTTTAACCAGTTTTTTATTTTATTTTAGGAAATTTCACTGGATTCAAATGTCACTATGCATTATATTCAACTGCTTCCCTAATATGGCTGCTAAGTAGAACCTTTTTAACAGCGTGAAGTATTGGCTAATGTAGCATAAAGCCCTATATGGGTAAAGGCTGGCTGTACATGTGCATTTGTGTAAAGCCGGGTCTCTGTACCAGCAGCCTCATTGATTTTCTCACGCTGGGGTAGACTCTCTCACTGTAACACTTGCACGTTCGTATCGACACAAACACACATGTGGAGAGGTATAGATCATTCAGTGAAGCTGCGCTCAAGCACTTCAAGTAGAGAAACTCTTCTGTCTTTCACTCAGCTGCCATTTCAAATCTCTCATCCAAATAGATCCAAAGACATTAGCATACACATTCATTTTCATTTCAAAGCACAGTCATACTTACTGATTACTCTCCAAAAGCAAAATCACGTAAAGAGACTCCAAGCAATCAAATTGACATGTTTTTTTGACTGCGTGCAATTAGATATGTTTGTCTTTTTATTACTTTAATTAGAATTAGAATATTTTGTGTTGTTCTTATTATGTTTATTACAGTCTGTTAATACGATGAGTGAGATATTATGTCCCATTTGTCTCAGGGCAGATAATTATTCAAATGTACATTCATAAACTAGCGTCAACTTAGACTGACAGACTTAGACTTTTTTGTTGAGTTATTATGGGACAGTGGTTTTAATCAATTTTGTGCTCACTCAGGACTGTAGCCAAAATATTTGGACAGTTGAAGTGACAAATCTAATCTGGGTGCTTCACAGTAGTGTTTGTATTTACTTCTTTGCCATTTGCATACAGTTGATGAATTATTCTTTTCATAGAAACAATTACCAATATAAAAGTGATCATTTTCAACTTTATTCCACTTAACACAACTAGGATGTACACACCTTTTCATTGTATTAGTATGGCAATAACCCCCCAAAAATATTTAGGTAGCTATGTAAAATATTCATACTTTCCATACAGACAAGTATGGCATCCAAAAGAGTAATTGTTCATCCCTTACATGTGCTATAGTTAAAATGTTATATAAAAAAACCTTATGTAATGGGTTAAAATAAGAAGCACTGTTACCTAGTGAGGTCTATTTTTCTCCTCTATTTGCCCAGAGACTAGATTAACACAGCTTCTGAAGTGTGTAATAAAAAAAAACATAAGTGCCTTTTCCTATATGTCAGTTTATACAGCACATACTACATGCTTACCGGTGCACTCAAAGTGGTGGACGGTTTGCAGATGTTAGACTTGTCTGTCACATACAGACATTGCCGCAGGCCTGATGGTGGAGGTGAGGACCACAGAGTAATGGACACCCTTAGGCCAAGAGCATTATCTTGTCCCAGCTCTGACTGACACTCATTAGGAAGCACAGCAAAGAGACGGGCTGAAAGCTTATTAAGCCACCTGCTCAAAAGGCCCTTAATTGAATTCAAGTAATTATAGAGACCTTGCCCGTTGTGATATTTTTACTCAACCTGCGGCAAATTCCATCTTTCCTGCATTTGCTATTAATGTTGTCTGCAGCAATGTGTGTGAAATGTTCTCAGTTCTTTTCTTCAGCATGGATTAGCTGTGCTACATACATGCTTTTGAGTCCCTCCAGACATGTCCTGTCACCAAGATCCCAACTACTCTTTGACTCAGTTCTCCACTTCATTAGAAACTGTGGCCTAATCACATTAATTGCAAAGACAGTTTAGTTCCTAGAAAATAGATTACAGGTGTAATTGTTTTACCTGAATAACCCGTAGGCAAGTTAAATTAATTAGACCTTGTGTCCCAGGTCCTGAAGTATCTCCTCATCCTCTTTACTGGCCTCACGCTCATAGGAGTACATTGAATAACATACGTCAGCGCCACTATAGATGTGCATTTATATATTGTATTCATTCCAGGGACATTTAAAAGTAACTCTCATCCAGTTCTCTCGATGTCATCTGTATAATTTTAGCAGCCTCTACTGTAGATCTCAAATTACATACCGCCATTATGTGTCAAAACAAAGGAAAAATATTGCATTGAAATACTATATTACTGTTACTGTCAAAAAAAGAGGCTTAAATGTGTCACAAGGACAAGTTCTACCATGGTACTTTACTTTTACTTGACAGGACAATATGACAAGGCATTTTAATAAAGAACATTTAACGAAGAAGGGATGCATTGGTCAACACTGCTGAATCAGTGGTGCCTAGTTATACACTTTGTACAAAACAAAGACATGACAAACAAGCATAAATACTGGCAATGTACTGTATTTCCTTTTGTAGTGCATTACTAATGTTGTTGTTGGTGGTGGTGGTTTAAAAAATAAAAGTAGGCAGAATGAGACAGGAATGACTCTAAAATCTGCACCACACCACACATCTACAGACAAAACTACACCCACTAACAAAAGTATTGTAATTTGTTTTTCCTGCTCAAACTTTAACCAAACAAAAATCTCCCCAAAATCTATTACTACTATTTTTTGACTAGGCTTGACTGTCTTCCTGGAAAGCTTAGTGTTCCTTGTAGGAAGTAAACTGAGTGGACACCATGGTTTTTACCAGAGTTTTACAATTTCACTCTTTCTTAGTGCCTTCACAATGCCAGGATTTAATGAAAGTTATTAATCAGAAAACGCCTACTAAAATGTCCTTCTGCTATCTGGTGTATGTGTGTCTTCTTTGGCCCACTGCTAAAGATGCATACTAGTGACATTATGCTGCTTTTTCTGATCCATGTATAAAATGTATTGGTAATGGAGTTTGTACGAACTGTTAGCCCTAATTAGACTTGTTGCGTATGGGTTCTACTGTGCTACATTACTGCTACGATTGGCTGTGGCTGCATCATTAGTGTTTTCAGTTGTGTCCACTAACATTTGTCATCAAAGCTCAGTTTAGCTTGGTGTGAGGTATGAATAACTTTCACCATATTTAAATATATGAAATATAATTGATTTTGCACTGCCAACTACTGAAGCCAATGAAATGCCTTTTAATTCTTGTTCCAAATTAGTTAGCATTGGTTTGTTTGATTGGTTTGTTTGGAATGCCCAATGAGTCCTCAAGTAAAACATCCTTTCAGCACTGGGACCACTAAATCATCACCAAGGCCCAGTTATTTAGGGGAGATCAGTGTTCTCTATATTTTGCATTTGTTTTTTTATTTTATTGTAATGAAGTATGTCTCAATTTTAGAGCTTAGAATGTTGTTTTTCTGTCTGCACACGGACTCATATTCATTTTCCCTGACAAGTAGGAATAAACATAGCTTTCGTGTTTTGAAAGACTGGTTTCAGGTTTATACTTAGACACAGGGGACGATTGCAAAGCTGGTTGATTGACAGCAGTAAGCCGAGGAGCATCGCAGGCCCAGGAGAAGACCTTGTCACAATGCAATCCATCTGTTTTTAGTGGAACTCCCAAAAATGTCCCCTGTCCCGGGCCGTCTGGATAAGTAAAGCCGCTAGATTACGCTCTATTGCCGTGGTTGGATGTGAGCAGGTTTTTTCTGTCTTGCATCAGCAACTGTAACTCCACACCTCTTCTTCCTTTGGACTTCTTTTCTCATGCACCTCTTTTAAGTGCCCTGTCTCCCACACCCGAATCTCTGACCTAAGCACGGCTGTCTGTCATTGCATTGCGTCAGTTTCGCAATACAGTAATTAGCATCAGAAGCCTGCCCTCCGTGCCCACCGGCCTGCCAGCCAGCCCACTTTGCCTTGTCTGTCATGGCTTCTCTGCCAACTGCCATGCCCTATTCATGTCCTATTCATCTAGTGCTGAATAAAAGGCTGCTTTCCTCGGGACATCCATCCTTCCACTGGCCTTTATTTTTTAGTGGTGAGGCAGAGGAGCGAGGATTAGCATTAAAAGGAGTAGACTGCTGAGGTAGGCTTGGCAGGAATGCATGAATGCATACCTTAGTTCTGCCAAGCTGCCTTTATTCTGTTCAGATTTTAGTACAGCCACAATTTATGCTCCATACAGGACACCCCTCTCATTTTCCTTTCATTGTGGTCCTTTTTGAACTCTTTTTGTTCCAAATCCTCTTCATCTACATATCCCTTTGTCTTCGCCTCAACCCCATCTCTTGTCACACTTCAGTCTAGTTCAATCAATGAACCAATTAATCAATTTACTTATTTTAAACCCTAAGAACAAAGCTGAGGAAGATAGATAGAGGAACAAAAAAGGCACATCCAGTACTTTGGCATTTATCAGCATGATATTTGACATTTTGTGAGAGCTGGTCTTAACAATGGGTTAGAAAGACATGAGACTCAAAGTCTACAGCCACAGTAATGGCCCCATGAAAGACTTTTCTTCTAAATGCAGTAGGCAGCTCAAGTTCACAATGACATTTTAACGAGCTGATGTCATATGATTTAATTTTAATCTGGGTCAAAAAATAGCAAAAGTTATTGTCAGAAAGAACTTTATAAAAGAACAAAGAAATATAAGTACAAGATACAATAAAGAATAAAACAAGATCAAATTTAGTTACCCATCTTTGTTATGTCAGTGTCACAATTTGTGGCATTGGGGCAGCTGATCTGTATAAATGTATACTTTAAGTGCTCAGTTTTACTGAGGAATTTACAATTCTGCATTAGTTATTTTACGGCATGGTAAATTGTGATTCCACAAGCTAAACTAGGCCCACACTGTCATCTCCGGCAGCAAGGTGTATATTGGCGAAACGGCCCCATACATCTGCACCAATTGCTTTGTCACCAACATGTTTGCTTGATATCTAATTGTTTTTATATGGTTAACGAGCAAATAAGAGGTCCCGCCTCCAAACCATGCCATCCAAACCATCTATTTGAGTTTTTTATTTGTCTGGATGTTTGTGAAAAAAATTTCACAAATTTTGTACATTTTCCTAAAACTATATTCTTCTTTTAATCTGTTTAGTTACCTGCCATCATATTGGTCAGATGTGTTCAGGGCTGGGGGGTAATTAGGTGTAAAATTGGGTAAAGTATGTGCAAGTTAGAGGACTTCCCAATTTCAATCCAGTATGGCCAACTTCCTGTTGTAGGGTGGGGCCGTAATAATATTTTATTTTGGGCACTATGTAGAGAATCACTGTACCAAGTTTATTTCTTTTCTGCCAAGTGTCTCCAGGGTCCCATAGGGGTCAAAAATATAGGGCGCTATTGAGGTATTCTTTATTTGACCTCTGTAATTTGCATATGTACATTAAATATACACTAGCCCAGATCACTGTGCCAAAATTCATGAGCTTTTGTTTATGTTTATCAGGATTAATGGATCAATTAAAGTGCTCTAGGGCATTAATTAATTACTCAATTATTATTCATTGTAGAAGTACCAAAATCAATCCAGTTTGGCATCTGTAACTGTGTATAAAATTTTAAAGTGATATGTCAATTAGTTTTTGAGTTATCACGTACACACGGAGGGACGTGATTCCATAATATTGCTGAAACTCTCGATTCGCCGTTATAATTACTATACATATGTGACTTTGACTGAAATGCCAGCCCAATATCATGAACAGAGGTGCCTCTCTGTATGTTACAGACTGTAGAAACACCACCCTCCGGCCCTACTGTCTTTTTTAGTGAAGCATAAAACTTAGCTGGAATAAAATTGGAAGGATCCACAGACTGAGGGATCCAACCTGGGACAGACAGGTAGTGCAATAGGTGCTGTCAGGACACATATATCAGCGGCTGCCTAGCGGAGAAGACAGAAATGTAAAAAATTGATATCTGATATGCACCAAACAAGGGATGTCACTCAAAAAATGTTAGCCCTTTGTCGTAATGGCATCAAAGCTATTTTCCATCCTGTGTCTTGTATCTTTTCAAACAGGTCAGGGGATATCCAAATCTATTAGGATCCATCATTTAGGGCAGTATGAAAGTCTGTACACAATTTTACTGGGATCCAATAAAAACCAACAGTGACAGGGAAGCCTGGGCTACTTACCGGTCTAGTGCCTTATCTGTGTGTCAGCACGTGTGATATATGTCAGCTGGCCTGTGGGTGTGCACGGTGTCCCCATAATGGAGTGGTAAAGCTGCGGGCATTATAGATTGAGAGCGAGCGGTCTCATCCATGAATCTGCCCCTAACTGTTCGTCCTGCCTTTGTGGCCATAACGATCGCCTGGCTCCCCTCTGTCACCATATTTCCTCCATCTTAGTTTAGAAAGGGAGATATATCTCTCCATAAAGGCCGCACAAAAAGGGTCTGGAGAGGCTGGCCGCTACGCTACACAAAAGAGTCGGGGCTGCTGGTTGATAAAAGCTTATAAGGGGGAGTGCGGAGGAACGGATGGCCAAGGGACTGTCGGAAAGACCTATTCTCTTCAGTACAAAGACAGGCTCTCAGTCAAGACACTATCACTGTTTGTGAATACATGCACGTGCCTTGTACTAGTGCACCCCAGCCCGGTTCACTTTTCTCTAATCCACCTCTCTCCTTTCCTTTCTTGTTAGGAGATGCTAATATAGCATGTGACAAAGCCCCCAGTCGACAGCCCTCAGACAAAACACTTCCTCTCCAAAGCAGTGGATCTTTATGCAGCATCTATGCGAACGACTGCCAAAGCAAGGGTTCTCACGAAAAGCCTGCATTTTCAATAGTCACTCCTCGTGTCTGCTCAGTCGCACTTCATTAGCAGTTGAGCTGATCACATTGATGTTTGAGGACATCAGGTTGCTTATTAATTACTCCCACAGATACTGAAAAGAACTTGCCGTCTACATCAATAAATTCACTGTTTTGTCACCTAACACTTCAATTTGCCTTTGTATGTGGCAGTAGCTTAGTTGAAGTAGCAGGTTGATCACTAATAAGAATATTGTCAGTCCTCAATCCACAAATAGTTCATACTGCCATTGTGTGCCTGATAATGGTGGTCAGAGAGGCACTAAATGGCTGCAATATCTCCATCAGTCTGCAAGGCAAGCCAGCTGTGATTACAAAGGTACCTTACCACCACCACTGTCTAGAAAAGCACAGTCTAAATCTGTTTTTATTTTGTGCTTGCAGAGAAATGGGTGAGAGGTAGAGCTATCGACCGAGGAGAAGTGGACATCGGCACGCAGCAAAACCAGGCCATACCACCAGGATTGTTTTGGAGGTTTCATATGACTGTGCACCATCCCACCTATGTCAAGTTCAACCTTTCGCTTTCCCACAATGCACTGCTGGGGGTCTATGGACGCAGAAACATTCCACCTACACACACTCAGGTAATGCAGATATATACTGTACCTAGCGGCTACATATTGCTTTCACATACAGCTACAGAAGTACACAGCTCAACACTATTCTCCAGGTTTTGACCTTTCATTCAAACACAGGCACTGTTTTTGAGTGCTTTTCAGAGAACAGTCATTGGGTGTAGTGCTTTTAAAAACAAATGATCTGCTTATATAAGGTCAAACGCTCTTGTTTCAGTAAATTGTCAGCTTGGCTCAGTTATGGCCCTGTAGACAAAAGAAAGACCGAGAGATTTGTTATATCTTAAGATAGGCCTAGTAAAACATTTAGCAAATTCAAACACAAAACTCTTCATGTCTCAACATCACTTTAACATAGATCATGTTCATTTAATAATTTGCCAGAGGGATGGTTTATTTGCAAATGTAGATGGGAAATGTGTTGTTTAGGTGTTGAAAATGCAAAATAATAGCTGCCAGATGGCTCGAAAAAATTTTAATACTCCATAATTATTTTCCATTATGTTTTTCCATTGGGCTTTTTTGGCAGTTTAGTCCCTGTGCTTCTCTAAACTGAGGGAGCCTATCAAGTTAAGTTACGCAAGCAACTGGATACTTATGTAAGCATTTCAGATTATGTAAAATAACATTGTTAGATCTTTTCAAACAAAAGCCCAAGCACTCCTTTTTGGAGAAAACAATAGTCTGATAATAACACATGGTAGCACATGTGAATGTAGCGCACACTTGAATGGCATGCCCTGTGTTGTAGATAGAATACTTAGAATGAACTGTGAGGCAAAAGGCACACACTGTCTTCAGCAGATTGAATGTGATGAATATCTTGTTGTAACAATGGAATAATGATATATTCACCCTGGCAGCATGTATATCCATTATTGCAGATAAATATTCACTGTCAGCCTTGACAGCAGTCACATGTCTGCATCTGCCGCACAGCTTGAAACCTGACTGCACAGTGCACAGGTTTACCTATACAACAGCTTTCTTTTCGAACAAAAACTACACCATATGGAAAACTGAGCATGATAGATTTCACAATATATGAACTGCTTCATTTTGAGGTGGCTGGTTAGTGAATGTGGGGCTAGGTTTAGACGTTTAACAAACTAAGCAAGAATGATTGTGATCAGTGTTTTGTTGTGCATGCAGGGCCTGTATCCCCCACAGTAAACAAACTGTGCATCTAAGAAGGCTTAAATGGGAGTGAATTATGTAACGTCAGACCAACTTCTGCTGCAGATTAGTCATGGAAAATGAGAGCAGTCCCTTTGTATCAAGCTGCTAAAGAAGTTGTAGATTCAACTAAGTTCATTTGTTCGAGTTGACAGTGCATCCAGTGATGTGGCTATTGATTATGATGGCATATCTCTAATGATATTGTAATTTGTCACAATGAGCGTGAAAGTGAAAGATGATTGAGCTAAGGACAAAACCTTCAACCTTGTATTGTATTTAAAGTGTAAAGCCATAGCTACATCTTTGTGTGCGCCGAAATACATAGCGGTTGCAATTATAATATAATTTATTAGAGATTCTGTATGTATAGGGAAGAGGTACAGTTTTTTCAGTACTCCATCTAAAGGTGATTTAATGAAATTGTTTAGGGTTGCAATGCATTATTAAAGTCTTCAAAGGTTTTTATTATGAAAATCCTTGTACACAAACAGCTTCTCTTAGCGTGTTTTCTATTGATGAGGGGTCTAAGTCATATACTATCATTCATTGTCACTTGACACAATTTCTCAATGCACTTTATTTATGAGTGTTTAGAAATTGCTTTATAATTTATTTTGTTTGCACAGCCTTGAGACAATTGCCTTTGATTTTTCTATGCATTCAAACCACTTATGTATAACAAACATTCGACAATACAATTCAACGCTATAGTTTTTTGTTTTTGTGAAAAAGAAACACATTTTTGTTTTCACATGGCAACAACTCTGGAAAGTCACAACATTGTTTTACATAGAAGTATTGTTTTAGCTGGAACGTATCAACACAAGCTTACACTACTGGTAGAGTGCATATTATACAACAGCACTGGGCCATACAAGACAAAAATACAACACTCGCAGTCATCTGCTTTTTAATATGAGTGCTTGGCCCTGCTCTCGTCTGCATGAAGTGGTCTAATTAGCTGTTTTTGACACCGGTGTGACACGTAGCCCTCAGGGGGAATAAGACTCAGCAAGTGCTTGCCGGTTCAAGGGGGTTTGTGGATGGAGGTACATCCAAACGAGTGAACAAGAAGCACAGAAAGGTTTTGACAGATAAAATAATAGTCTCTTACATATGAAAACCTGGGTGGTAAAGTGTGCCCATGCTGTTAGCGCTGCATCAATTTGTCGAACCTACTGCTGTGGAGCATGTGGTAGGGAAGTATGCAGCGATGGATTGCAATTTTCATTCCTTTTTGTGAATTTCTCTTTCACTATTAGCATCTTATATCCACATGTAAAGCTGTTCTTCCCAGTATTGTTATTTTATATGCAGGCAGTTTTCCAATACCATCCCATTGGCAGAGCTACAGAGCTTACTCAACAACATCCACACACCACCACACTGCAAGGCTTGGATTGCAAATATCCAGCACATTAATGCAGGTTTTGTGAATTCCTGGGCTGCTCCAAGCGGATATTGTTGATGCCGTTGTCTGACTGTTTTACCGTATTGTTTTCAGTTCGACTTTGTGAAGCTGTTGGATGGGAAGGCCCTGCCCAGGTCGTTGACTGATCCCATCTCGGCTGCCAAAGTCCCCAAAGGCCTGCTGCTGAGTGGCCTCCAAGAGACAGGCTTCATTGAGTACATGGACCCAGGAACATGGCATCTGGCCCTATACAACGACGGGCGCAACCTAGAGCAAGTGTTACTGCACAGCACACCAATAGGTAAGGACAAAAGTTTAGGTGTAAAAAGTAACTTTTTGAATGAAATTGTACTTCTAAGAGTGGATTTTTCACACCATATGTTTAATTTTTAAATCACAGTACTTTTGAATATTGGTTACTGTTATTCTTATTATATCGGTGAAAGAGTTTTGGCGATATTATGGAATCGTGTCAGTGAAGTGTTTCTGGTGTGATATGGTATTAAAACTAGACTAAAAGGACCCGCATTGGTCCTTGGGTCACCAGAGAGTTAAATCAGAAGGTTCAACAGTTGGTGCTGATGTGGTGAAATTCTGTTGTTAAGATCAGATGTCCCCGTATAATTATGTGCTTTAAAACTGGGGTCAGTGTCTCTTTTTAATGACAGAATTAGTCATATGGTCCATTGCCTTTTATTTGAGATGCCTGAGAAACAAGATTTCTAAGCTAAGCTAAGCCAAACTGAGCATGTCCAGATCATTACCCAAACTTATAACCACTTAACCAGTTCAAAGTCAATACCTATTTGCTTTTGTAATTTGTACACATAAACACACTTAAAGATGTCTACTGAATTGCCTCCATACCTGCACCTGACCATTTAATGTTGTGGTTGCATATTTATGTACTGTTATATGTGTCTGTTTATACCAATTTTATATTATTTGTATATAGCAGAAAACATATAGAATATCTACAGCTGGGCAGACCAGAGTAGTTTGTATACAATTCCATGGAATACAATGTGTTGGCAAGAGTAGTTGTCTTTCGCTCTAGTCACTCTCTATCTTTGCCTGAGCACATTCTTGTCCCTTTTCAACCCTTACGTCAAAATGCAGAAAACATCATGACAGAGCCAGCAGTGCTTTGAAACTCATTGACATTTGAAGGGAACTTTTCCTATTATAAGAGTGAGCTTGGCATGGCAGCAGACAACAGTTGGAAAGGGGAGGACAGCTCCTGTAGTAATGACAGGCCTGGCTAACTGCAGCTCATTGCTATGACACACACGGATGGCAATGTAAATTGAAGGATGTGAATAATGCACAAGTACGTGGCTGAATATAGACAAGTGGATAATTACCAGGGCAATTTCTCTACTCCCACTTTGTCCAGTTGCCCTGTGGAGAATACATTGTTGAAATAACATGAAGATGCTGAGAATTGTAATCCATAAAGTAGACTTAATGTTTTTGATAAACACACGCTGCTTTTTTACCCATCATCCCGGTTCAGAGTAGTACATAGTTCAGTCCAGCATTTGGTTTACTTATCCTCTTACTCAGTATATAGTGTATATAGTAATTGTATATAGGAATGACACAAACCCACAATTACCTATATATGGTTGACGTACAGGGGAACTGTGTTTATCAGATGGACTCAAGAATAGTTGTTTTAAACACCACCCACAATAGCTACATTCATAATTGAGGCTATAGGTCTATGTAGGACAGGGTTCAGGAAATATCAGTTTCTCCCATGTACATTTTTTCAAATTAGTAGAGTAAGTTCTTATGTAAGTATATATGTTGGTATTGCACCAGATTGTCATTGTATTTAGTCATTTATTAAAATAGACCAAAGCCATATAGCAGGCCAAGAATGACTCAAAATCAGTAAGATACATTTAGGGATATACAGAAAGAGTTGTCCAGAAGAGTCGAAAAATGCCCAAATTCATCATTTGCATTGTAAAATAGTTGTACTCTTGGTAAGCCTACATTTTTTTAATACTGTATATGTATTTACATACAACTCTTTCTGTGAAGCCCTCTGAGGCAATTGTGTTGTGTATTAGGGCTATACAAATAAAATTGTATTGAAAACTGAATTGAATATGTAAGACACAAGAACAACAATAGAATTAAAAGAGTTATCGTGATTTGCAAGTTGGAGACCCCAGCCTGGTGTGACGATACGACAGTTCAGCGTGCTCCACATCTGTCTCGGTCCTTTTTATTCTACTGTACAAAGTCTCAGTGCATCAACATCGTGTTAAAAGCCCAAGTTGTGAGCCGATCAGTAAACATCTCCACAGTGAAAAACACAGCACTGAGCGTGTCTTTCAATGCCATGTTGACAGAGTCCTTTACACAATGACTGACAGCATGTGGCATCTAAATACAGATTTCTTTTCAATCCTGTCAAATATTTGTTGACACGTGTGCCGTCTGTAAGGTCTGGAATATACCAAACCAAATTTGAGTCACATATTTTTATCTGGGGTAGATAAAAAGATTTAACTACTATTTTCCATTAATAATTGAAACAAATATAGAGACAGCAGATGTGCCCAGAATATCAGCTCATGGTTTCTGGTGTTTTTTCCAAAATAATTAATCAAGAGATTTGGCTTGAAAGGGAATATAATATAAACCGATTAATGTCATAGTTCATTTCGCTGCCCATTTACACCTCTAACAAGGGTTACAAACAGAGCTTCTATGTGCACAAGCAGAAAATCAAAGGCACTGAGCTACGATACAATACGTTTTAATACTGAATTTGGCAGCTTTATGGAAAGACATGGGAGACTCAAAATGATCTCTGACGGAAAATAAAACAGTAACTGGATATGAATAAAGGACTTGCAAATGGCCTTTGTATTTAAAAAAAAAATGCAATTAAATCAATACTGTGCAGTATTAGAGAAAAGAAAATATGAGAACATAAAGAATTTGAAAACAATACATGAAATGATCCTCATGAGCAGAATGGGCCCACAACAGATGAGCAGTGTACATGTTGTTGTATCGAGGCGCCGGAGCAGAAATAACGAGCTGTGTGATTACAGTGGACAGAGGCAGTGTCACAAATGGTCAGAATAACTCTCATATTGATACTTTCCTCGAGAGAAAAGAGAAAAACTGTAGCAGGAAAGCCGTGCCTCTTGGCTCTGGTCAGCTGCTAACTGTCCTACATCAGTCAGAAGACATTATTTTATTTTGTGATCTCTTTACAAGCCACAACTACAGCCTACAGCTTCTGGACTGAAAGTTGACAGAAAGAAAATGGAATGTTCTGTAACACACAAATGTGTTGATGCTGTTATGTGCAATATTACTCAACCTTTTTAATGATACATTATACATGATACCTACATTGAGCTTTAAGGGTGACAATAGAGCTTGTCGGTTCAGTGATTTCAATACAATTCTTTCCAGTGCTATATTTTTATCAACTAATCTATTTCAAATTATGGAATAAATAATGACTCTCTATCAACTAACAAACAAGATTTCTGGGCTACCTCACATTATGCTACATTTTGTAATGTTAGTTTATAAATTAAAATATTTTTTACAGAAATTTGGAAATATTTTTTTATTTTGTATTTAAGAATAATGTGTCCCTGCCACACGGAGACATGTTTAGGCGTATCCCGACAGTATTTTATAGTTGAGGTGTTGCGTCCACATGGATCCAGCGTGGGAGCTGGAGAACTATGTTTGAAACCAGAATGTGTGTGTAACAGAGTGGAAAGATTTTGTGTTTTGCGTGTTTTACGAGCTTCTTTTCTGAAACAATAACGTTGTAGCCCCTCCTCCTCTTATAACCAGCTGCACTCTGACAATAACAACAAACATGGCACTGCCCAGTGTTTTCATGGAAGTGTCACGGCGCCACCAATGGGCCTGGCATACACACTACAGTGTTTTGGTGGTGCTGCGTGAACCCGTGTGGACACAGATATTTTCTAAAATTATGCCGCCTTTACATTTTTGTCTCCGTGTGGACTAAGCCCTAGTACATGTTTATTTTCTCTCAGTTGGCACCCTAGTGTCCAAATTTACATTTTGTATTGCAGAACAATGATCTATGTACTAGGAGAAGCCGTTTATGATAAATTTGTGACACAGTGAGCGGCCAATGTCAGAGCTAGTTCAATAATATATAATTTCATAATGGTTTGTGCTAATTAATGGGGTCTTGGGTTCTAAATGTGTTCAGTGTTAAAAAAGATAAACATAAATATGAAAAACAAATTGAGAACATCTGTTGATTCTAAAATAGACATCATTTATGGACCTCATTATGTTAAACTGCATTTTTGTTGAATGGCATGGACTGAACTATTGCAGTGTTATTGCCATTTACATGTGACCTACAAAAGGCCCCAACGTAATCATTTTTGTCATGTTGCAACCTCATCTTTAGCACCATCACTTTTAATTTCACTCAGCCTCAGAGCCTCGGCAGAGAGCGCAGCTTCCTGCCAGGCTATTAATTTTGCATAATTCCTACACTTCATCTGCATCACATGTATTCACTGAAATTGTATCTTTTCATATGATTGGCAGCATGTTAGAAGAAGAAGAAAGAAGTTTGACTCACATCAATGCAGACACCTGAAACTTTTAACAAATTAATGATGAACAAAAAATAGATTAGCTAAAGGTTGATCCTCCTACTTAGCTGATTGGCCATTTAATTTTTTTCATAAATTCATATAAAGTCCAAGGCTCATAAAGCATGGTGGAGACTTTACAGGCTCATAAAGTACAATTGGAATGCTTATTTGACCAATCAGATCACTTGGCTGGAAGCACCCATTTTATAATAGCATTTAACTGCAATAACTTATAGCATGAGTGATTTCACACTGAAAAAGGGGTGTCTATACGGCGGATAGTGGATGTCTTAGAGATGAACACACACACACACACACACACAGACACACACTAGGGACAATGCAGTGTAACAAATAAAGGCATGACCCACCATACATTACCTGTTAATTGCCCAGAGATTTTATAGTTAAGACATTGACCTGACAGATACGCAGCTTATATCACAGTTACGGCCCTACCCTCTTTCAGCCTCAGGAGGTTTTCTGATGGATCAGTCGTTTTTTTCTCAGATTAAAGGGGACCACACTGACCTTGCAGACGAGATTCTGTTCATTGCATGTGCCAGGTGCCAGATACAATATGTGAGTTTTGGGGCTTTATTTAAAAGTGCCAGTCAGAAGCAGGTATGTAGATGTAGTTTGTGAGTTTTTTCCCGGGTGCGTGGGAGAAAAGATTATTGCCACTCCTCCTTCTCCATCAGCACTGGCGATGACAGGTGACGGAGGTGAAAATGACTTTGGTTTGTGCCGTGATGCGCTGGCGGCGACTGGCAGGGCCTGTCTCATTAGCATGTGACACACACACCTCAAGGCTAGTGCCACAGTAGTAGTTTCCCTGTGCATGTGTTTGTGAGCAGCCCACAGACGAGGCATATCGCTGAAGGATTTGTCATCTACTAGGCCCGGACAGAGGGCGTCAGGGGACTGCAGTGGTTTGACTCCAGAGTCGATCCTCGGCCAGGACAAGCTGAGCCAAGGTGACATAGGGTCAAATAAAGGATGACATCTTTGACACAGTTTTAATTACTCTATCTACCTCAGATGGAGCACTGCACAAGAAGACCTGCTCCGCTGCAATCATCTGCCTTTACCAATGACCTTTGAGCGTGAGCCACAGAGTGTAGAGGAAGACTAGATCATAAAACAGTTACGCTAACTGTATAAGATTGCATTGATCAGCACTAACACACCATTGTAATCTTTCCTCCATATAAGATAATACAACTATGGATAAACATCAATATGTCAAAAAAGTTACATATTCACTTTTTGTTTTAGTTGTGAACCACTGAAAACTGCATTGTTGCAAACAAGGGACCTCTCAATTCATAACTGTCAGATGCAGCTTTTGACAAAAGATGCCCTGTCAGAGCTAGAGTCTTGTAATCCAAACACTGTCCTTACATCAAGGTTATAGAGGTTCTATTTAAAAAGTATAGACTGCATGTTTCTATATTGTTTTGTGTATATAGGGCTATGGTTGTATAAGGCACTTGAATTTGTAACTTTCTATTGCTTGTGCCAATGCATGTTAGAGAACCAACCCTTCACATTAGATTCAGTGTTACTTGACAGTTACACAGAGCACTGTTCTTCTTCTGTCTAAAGATCAGCCCAGAATCTCTCATCTCAAGTGGAGCAGGGTCCTCAGTGCTGTAAAAGCTCTTTATCTCTCATCCCTCTGCTGTCTATACTTCCAATACGAGATCTGACATGACATACATATCAATGGGACACAAGGAGAACTGTAAAAGGTTGGAGGATAATTGAAGTCCATTGGAGGCATATGATGAAACACATACACCTACAAGAAGAAACAACATATCCTGATGAGACAAACTACTAGCATCTCACTGATCTCCACCAGTGGTACGACACAGTAGCAGCCATGCCACTCCCTGCTAACTCGCAATGTCAGATTTGATGTGGTTAAATCTCGTTCCAAACTGTGCTCATGTAAACAGTTTGTTGATTAGGCTGTTGATGTTTGTAAATTTGCGTGCAGTGTGTTTCCAACCTGTAATGCAGTATAATGTGCTTAGTGCTACTGAGTGTAAGTGAGTGCTTGGCCATTCCCCGGAGAGTGATAGCAGCTGGATCAGACTAATCTAATATAGGCCCTGTGTCTGGGGAGCCATCCATTGCTTATCAGATCTCTCATTCAATAACAGAAAGCTATGCCAGCTTATGGAGTTACATGTGGTTTGTTTTCAAGTTAAACTTTTTACACCCCACTTTATTTTGTGATGTGTGTTTCTTTCTTTGTGCAGATTCAATGGATGGCTGCTCTACAGACTGTAATGGAAATGGAGAATGTGTGGCTGGACACTGTCACTGCTTTGCTGGGTTCTTGGGTCCAGATTGTGCCAAAGGTAAGTGCAATGTCAATAAGTAAGTCTGTTTTAGTCAAATGTAGGGGTCCACAACTTATGGAACCTGTTGTGCCAGAATGAAAGAGACGTGTATTGCATTTCATAAAGGCATTGTTCTAAACAGCAATAGAAACAGAAAACAATATGTTACATAACAATGAGTGGTCATGTAACATCATATTCTTTCTTGGGCATTGTGGTTATTAAATATCCTTGCAACTAATGACAAAGCTGTTAGCAGAGTCTGTATGTCCTCCCCGTGCTACAGTGAGTTCTCTGCAGGTACTCAAACTACCTGCTTTAATCCAAAAACATGCAAGTGAGAATTGGTTACACTAAATTGCCCCAATGAATGAACGTAAGAGTGAGTGGTTGTTGGCCAATGTGTGTCTTCAAGTCTCAGGCTCAGACCTGCAAATAATCAATGACAGTGAATAAATTAAAATATTGTATTGTTCTTTTAGTTGTTCTATATGGTCAGACCTAACTTACATGAAGGTCTTAACCAAGAGATACATGTAGTTTTACAGTTTTTACATTCAAAACACACTTGTGTAGAAAATGTGTGTATTGCATTTTTTGTATCAAAACACCTTTTCAATTTTTGTCAGTCTGTTTTAAATGCTTTTTTCTATTGTAAATAGCTGGCAAGAACAAGCAATGCAGTGCAACAATGGTGCCAAGTGATGTTTTTATTAGAGTTTTTGTGCAAGTATTAAGGTCGCAAAAAAAAAATAGTGTGCACCAGACTTTTAGAGGGTGTTTTAGTAAAAGCAGCCCATTGTTGGTATATTTTAATGGGATTGTTTGACAATAAGAGAAAATATAAAATGAATTCATCCTTTTGCAGCGCCACTCTGTTTTATCTTCACAGCTCTCTTCATCCCAGTGTGTCCCTGTTTCCTCTGCCTCCAGCTCCCTGTGTGTAAACTTATTGTAGTTGTTATGTGTCTGATTGTGTCAAACCAGGTGATATCACACATCACATCATTTATTTAGGCTCATCATTTATTCATACGCTCTTCTCATCTTTTCTCATTTGCTCATGGTTTTAATATTAACTAGTGAAGAAGTTAGACAGCGAGTTATGGCAGGAGCTTTAACAGAGAAATGTGAACACAGTGCTAGTTTTTAACAAAAGATCAACTGCATAATATGAGCCTGCATGCATGAACACGTCATGGCCAATTATGCTGGAATCAAGCCTAGTTTTTTGTATCTTGAAGCCTGCACTTGCCAGAGGCAGAATAAAGAAACAACAATTTAATTTAAACTATTTTTATTCATTCAGACCAATATTAGATCCCTGTTAGACCCTCCACCATGGTGAGGAATATGCATATGTTTAGTATATAGTAATATGAATGGGAATCTATATAAATCCATAAGTCCATTTAATATAATAATATCATATGATAATTGGCAGAGGAGTTATGTGAAAAGGGACTATGGGTTGATCAGGATCACAGCTAAGGTCCAGTCATCACTAGGATGTCTAACGTTAGAGAAACTAAAGAAGGCACAGTGGCCAGGAGAACAATGTCCCAACTTTCATGGACTTTGTTCTTTTCGAGTCTAGATGGGTTTCCCTCATTGACATAAAACAACAAGCTAGTCCTTTTGTTAGGAACCCCTGGCCAGGATCCTAGGTCAAATCTAGAAGTGGTTCCTGGGGACTACTCTCCTCTGATCTAGCAGGTTGGTTCAGGAGCAAAAAGGGTCAAATGCAGTAAAAATACATTTCCCAATAAAGTATATCTGGCCTTACCTTTTAACTATAAGTAATGGAAAGTGGACCACTTACTGATATTTTTTTTAGCCACACCGCTCTTCCTCGATGGTGATAGCTCTGCTTTTGCATCCTATTCTTTAAAGCCCTAATGCTCTCTTTCCTAATCTCCCGTTTTCACGATTGTTTTCACGGCCTGTTCGGAGCGGCTGAGGTGACGTTGGGGGGGATTTTCTACAATTCCTGGGTTGCCGTGGTAGCCGGGCTCAGGTGGTGCTTGAGTAAATTGAAACAGCGTGAGGGATAAAGCCGAAGTGTGTGTGTGCCACGTTCAGATTGGCGCTGGTGTTTGCGAGAGAAAGATGGTGGAGAGGGAGAGACCAAGGCTGCTTGAGGATTTGCTGAATGTGCGCACTAGCTGAGATAAGAGAGCGTAGCCCCTCTCACGGTGGGTTACTGCGGTCTTCTGGCTAATATACTGCCAGTGTAATCTGTGTTTGTCCTGTTGCAGATTCATGCCCCGTTTTGTGCAGCGGAAATGGCGTGTATGAGAAGGGGAGGTGTGTTTGCCTGCCCGGATGGAAGGGGGCAGAGTGTAATGTGGAGGAAGGTCAGTGCATCGACCCCACCTGCTCCAACCACGGCACCTGTATACAGGGCATGTGCATATGTACTCCAGCGTACAAGGGAGTCAACTGTGAGCAAGGTGAGTAACAGCCCTCAAAATCACTTCTACAAAATACAGGTACAGATACACAAATCAGTTAAATATTTTAGATGATTTTTTGCAAAGTAACCCTAATATTGTAATAGAAAGTCAAATGTCATGATGACTACATAATCAGATATTGTTATTCTGACGAAGAAGACATATCCACAGGCACCTGATGTAAAAAAGTATTTTATGTAAAAAACGGTGAAATAGAAATCAAAACTACAAATATGTAAAAAAACAAAAAAAACAAAACACTTATTTTTTAGCTCTTGGGCATTCAACACATCTGTTTTTAAAACTCTGTATATCTGAAAGTCTGAAGATTACAGAGTACACTGTATGTGAAGCTGGGTATAGATGAGTGTGTGGGTGTAGCCTTACACCATGCATCAGTCTGCTGCACAGGTGTTCTCTATTAAGCATAATTAGGCCTACAGTGGCAGATGTTAGCTGATCAGATAGTTTGAAAATTGTTGCAAAACTATTTCTCCAACTAAAATGTTTTTTGTTTTTGCTCCGGGTACATTAACTGTTGGTAGTATCTGTAAAAGCAGTAACACTTGCAGAACATTTCATTAGTGGTTTAACAAGGTTACTAATTTGTCCATATACAAATCATAGAGACTGTTATGGTATATATTTTTATCACTGCCATTCATCAAAAATAAAGTTTGTAGAATTGGTGCTTTTATTTATTGCTTTGAAAAATAATAACTTCATGGTAGAAAACAACAGTGCAATAAAGGTAATATTTATCCTTAAAAAGAAAGAACAACAATAATAGTTTAATATAAATGTTGTGGCATTTTGTCCTCTTAAGCAAAAAAAACAACAACAGGGATTTCCAGCAGTAGCTCACTAATCTCATGCACCTACGGTCTAATTAAAATCTTGGCGTTGATAATGTCCCACTTGCAGCTCTCTATTGTAAAACCAACCAATAAATTAACAAAGACAAACAAAGCACTTAGATATTTCAATCTGATGATGATGATGTTACCCTTGGTCTCGAGCGTGGACGGCGCAGCTGTCCTGAAGCCCAGCGATCTGTCGCCTCCGGCCTCGTGTCTGCAGAGACTAAATCAGGTGTTTGACCTTGAGCCGGAGCTGAGCTGAACTGTGCTGAGCTTTGGCATGCCATTCAGAGCTGTAATTACACACACTTGCACAGCAACGGACCACGAACGAGCACACACACACATTTCACTACTTATCAAAGCCTTAGCTCTAAGTGTCCTATGAAGTGTAATGTTGTGGAACAGATACAGGGATTGTAGCCGGGGTGGTTAACTCCTGGATGGGATGCAAAGAACACTGCTTTCATACTCGCTGAGCTGATGATTATAATGAGACAGCCCCCCCCCCCTTATAACCCTCACCACCACCACCCTTTCATCCTTTTTGTCCTTTCTCTCTCCAGTGGACTGCACAGACCCCCAGTGTAGTGGGCATGGTGTGTGCGTGCGGGGCGAGTGCGTGTGCTCGGCGGGCTGGGCAGGGGTGAACTGCGATGACCCGCTGCCAGCTTGTCAGGAGCAGTGTTCAGGACATGGCACCTATCTCCCTGAGTCAGACACCTGCGCCTGCCAACCCAACTGGACCGGCCCAGACTGCTACACAGGTAAGACCTTAGTATTATTGCTCATACATGAAGGAAAGAGATACAAAACACTACACATTTTACTGGTACATCACTAGTAGAGCTAATGTTCTTGTAGTATGCATGGGAACTGCCAGATACTATTTTCTGGGAATTTGATTTGACAGTGTGGACCTGTGCCACTCCAGGTGTGTTTGTGCACTTTTCATGCTGCCTGTAAATGAGATTTTGCCTCATGACTTTGTGACGACAGCGCTCTGTGGCTTTGCACCCGCCCCCTGCCTTCTCCATGCCGCATCTCTCTCTAGATTTACTCTGCATTTATACTGTAAGGCACCACATACACACACATGCCCCTGAGCTAAATGGGAAAAGAAAAGGCAATTGAGTCTGCTTTGCTGAAGGATTTTTAGAGACTGCTATTCTCAGGAACATTTAAGTCTATGTAATGTAGTGCTCATATAAATCTCCCTCTATAGGGTTTGTTCTCAATGCACCAAACATAAATACTTACATTTTTAGTGTCTAGGAAAAATAGGTAGTGTGTTAGGCACTTTTTCTAGGACACATGATCGATAAATAATATGTAATTCAAGTATGTTAAATCAGTGCTCAGTGGCTTTCTGAGAAGTGTCCTTGCCGTGAAAGAAAATACCCATTATAGTATGTATCGGTATGTATCGCTATAATGCTTTAATACTAGTTTAGACTAGAATCCACTCTGCCATGCAAACCAATGATTTGGAGGCACTTAGCATTAGTGGCCGCTCTGAGGTGTGTTCATGCCTTATTACAGTGAGAAAGGCTGTGATAATGATAGAGCGTGGCTGAATATCTGAAATATGAGTGGCCTCCCTTTACCTGCTGGGCTTTTACTCAAAAGGACCGAGCAATTCTGTGTCCTGGTCTTGTTGAAGCATAGCTAAGCTAATGTAATACTAATATAGAGCTGAAAAACTCTCCAACTTAAATCCACTTTTTCCTCCCTCTCCATGCTATGTATATTTAAATTGAAATAACTTTTTACTGCAGCTGCATAAGTAGTCTTTGTGTGCCTCCAGCAGTTTGCTCTCTTTACTGATGGATGAGGCTTTGCATGTGCAAAAAAAAGAGCAGCCAAAAGGAAAATAAGGATTGTATAACAAGAACAACGAAGGAAGAGAAAAAACAGACTGATAAAGATTGAGCAAAAAGAGAGCACCGGTGTTAACATACCTCCCTTAATCTGATCAAAATGTCAAGAAAGAATAATAGAGTGGGATCAGAGTCCCTGCAGTTTAAATATGTGCTGCAAATACAAATCATTTAGCTGTTATTATGAGTCTAGTCACTCATCTGCGCCTTCTGGGAGCTCGCCTATTAAAGGTGAGAAGACTGTGAGAAAGAAGAGTCATTATATCGGCGAGAGTTTGGCGATATTACAGCAGATCCTATACGCGTGAATGCGATAACTGGACTGGATAGATTTAGGTACTTCCACGATGAATAATAATTAAGTAATTAATGAGTTATTACCCTTAGGCTGTAAACACAATAACTCGCTGATATATACCCCTTGTCGGGGATGACAGCTCAGGCCTAGTTCGTCTCTGAGGTTTTTTCTTACTCACCTACTGTATATCCGATGGCTCAGATATTTTTTTTACTGGCTATGTCCCCTGTGCCTCTTTTACCTTTGCTTTTCTTCCAAAGCTCAATGCCTCCATCTGCTCTCTCCTCCTCTCACATTTTTCTCAAACATATCCCACCCACCTGTTCACAGAGCTGTGCCCGGTGCCATGTGGCAGCCATGGCGTCTGCTCCGAGGGCCAGTGCCAGTGTGAGGAGGGCTGGGTCGGCGCTGCGTGTGACCAGCGAGCGTGCCACCCTCGCTGTGAGGAGCACGGCCAGTGCCATGACGGGACATGCATCTGTCAGCCCGGCTGGGAGGGGGAGCACTGTAACATTGGTGAGTGTGTAGGAGTGCTATTATTCTGTGTGATATTCTGATTAGGATGAGTAATAAAGTTTAAAAATGTGTATGCATGCTCATGACCATTTCTCACTCTTTTTCTCAGTTACTCACGATCTGGACGTTGTTGTGAAAGGTAACTACTATTTGAGATTTACATACTGTAGTACCTTGTTTGTATGTGCTGATCACTGGTTGGTGTTTTCAGACGGCTGTCCCGGGCTGTGCAGCGGGCATGGGCGCTGTACCTTAGAGCAGAGTGGCTGGCGCTGTGTCTGCCAGGCGGGATGGAGTGGGCCGGGATGCAGCGTTGTCATGGAAACTGACTGCAGTGATGGAACAGACAACGACGGAGGTGACATTCGAACATCATCTATCATTTTCTTTCTTTTACTTGTTTCTTGGCGGATTGTCCATTGCCTCCCATTACGTCTCCTCCTGTTTCTCCCATGAACAACAAAAAATCCTTCCATTGTTCCTCCTCTTCATCCCCCTGTGCTGTCTTGCTGAGACCCCTGTAGCGTCCTGCTGGTCATTATTATATTGAATATGTATTTGTGTGTGCGCAAGTCATTGTGAGAGTGTCTGTTTTTCATCTTATCACAGCTAAATGTCTAATATGCATAACACCTGCCAGGATAAAAGCCAGTCAGAGGAAATTTCACAACTCTAAATACAGCAAACCAAGCAGAACCGATTTGTGCTTCTTTGAAGGTGTTCGGGGACAGGTGACATGTGTGCGTAGCTGCTTCAAGCGAGAAACAAGAATGAGACCAATCAACAGGAGGTTCATTACAATAATGCTACTGCTATTTCTACAGTTTTGAAATATGGTGCAATTCTGCTTGGCTTTTAACAGTACCTATACACTTTGAAACACCATCAAATTTCCATTATGGACAAGCCTGTTAAGCCAGTGTTGTAATCCATCATAACAAACAAAGTGGGGCCGCTTTTGTTCTTTCTTTTTCAGCATGCGCTACATTTTGTTTTGAGTGACATTTGAATACACGGATACGGCAAACCTCAATCAAAAACATGGACGTGTTTTGCAGCTTTTTCACCTTTTTTTTCAGACCAGGTGCTGTAGCCACTGTGTAACCTTTTTTCAGTGCACATTGTTTACCAAAGCTGTCCTGGCAGGCTGTGCCAACACTTCAAGAGTCGGCATAGATGGCTGCTCCGAACATCAAATTACAGGTTCTTGTACGGATTACAACCTCGCAGCCACAAAGTAAACACTGTGTTTTTTTCTGTATAGAAGCAGGACTGCAGCTGTAACCTGGCAACAACATGAATTAATCCTTTATTTTCATTATTGTTCTTATTAATAATGTGTGTTCACTTGTGGCTTAAAGGATAATAATAAACAACAAAGTGCCACACTGCTGTGACCTAATACAGTCCAGGTTGCAGGTATTTTTATTGCTAATTCAGTTTCCATTTATGTTTGTTTTCAACTGGGAATTCAACCACTATTTTTGGTTGTTTTCAAAGCCGGATTTAAGTTTTTAGTTTGCAAAAAGGTCACTTGACTTGTCACAAAGTGCTGCCAAAAATAATTTTATGACGTGACTTTGGAGGAGATTTATGGACTCGGAGGGCTTAATGATGTTACCGTGGCAGACTTTCTTTTGGAGTTTGAACGAGTATTAGTGAAAACAAAAGCTGCCATATGGGGGGGAGTGTTTTTTGAAGCTTGGCCAAGACCGTGGTTAAAAGACTTTCACTATTTGGGTTCATTTTAGGTAGATATCGGAATTTAAGCGATCAGTTCAGGCCACCATTCATATTGTTATGACACACTTTTTACAAAATAAAAAAGAATATTTAAAAAAAACTACTTAACAGGTATCGGTAGTATATTTTTACAAATATTTTTTGAATATTTAGGCCATACCTAACTACCAGTCTGACCAGTCCTTGTAGTACGACGGTGAAGGTTGTCAACAACAGTCCTTGTAGTGAAAATTAATTTTCACCAAACACGTACGCCACATAAAAAGCGGTACTTCACACCAGGGACTTTCAGACGCGGTTCAGCAGCGGCTCATGTGGATCTGCCCTCTGTATTTTACACTGAATCTTGGTGATTCGGGGAAAAAAACAGGCAAAACATACCTATTTGACAAAATGGATGCAACACTGGGGCATGGTCTGCAGCTAAACTTAGCACTAGCCCCCAAAAGTTCAATTATACTTGTCTAATTAATTACTTACCCCCAAAGGCTGTGGCTATACAGTCCCATGCCTTCTCTTTCTGTGTATATTCCTCATAAAATATGTGCCTGGGGTTGTAAACAACTAAATACCCTTGTACAGCAAGGTACAGCTTCTGCTTTTATTTTGAAAGTTTTATTTTCGTAACTCCTGGCCTATACTTCCTGTTTGGCGTCAATGTTTTAGGTTTTGCGCCACAAATAACCAACTATTTTTATTCAATCAGAACAATGCCAAATCGATTTCATGCAATAATGTCATTATGGTCACGATGACATCAGGCTTAGAAATAATACACCACACATTTTTCCAAGAAATATGGTCTGATAAAGTTCACTTTGCTTTGAGAGGAAGAATATGGATGCCTATGAAGTGAATGGTGACAGCAATGGTTATCAGTAATTTAACAAAGCTTGTTAAATTCATTTTTGGAGTGATCCCTTAAGATTATACATAGACAACATAGAGTAGATAGATGTATAATAGACTATACATTTGATAGTAATATATTTTCACAAAGCCTAATTCAAACTGTCCCCACTTCTCTTATCTTCTACCTTCACATACTTCCATTTTCAATCACACCATCCGGACGTCTCCTCTAATTGGCAGATATACTGTACACTCACATATCATTCTCCCTCAGTAATCTTTTTGTCTCTGAAGATAGGCCACGATAGAACAAAGATACTATCACTAGTAATCAGAATAAAAAGGGGGCTTTTGAAGAGAGGTTCAATTACTTCGTCTGGATGGTAGAGGAGGGGCAGCGCATATATTCTTTTCCAAAATTGCCCTGTGTGTGCATTGCATGTTAATGGATTCATATATATTCACAGGGCTTCTTTGTGTGTACTGTGAACAAAATAACACATTCAATTTGCCTTTTAATGATAGAGAAATTAGAAATTCAATTATTAGTATGCTTTCAAGTGGAAGTGGTGATTCTTATGGAAATCACCCATTGCTCTGTGTTACCTTTTGCAATGGGCAGGTTATAATGGAATATTGCTGGCCTTTAGCTCTCTAGTCTGTGGTCAGCATTTAAATGTCAGCACTGTTTCCAGGCTTTTCAGAAACAAGCCTGAGATGGGGAAACACAAATGCCAGTATGGGTCCTATTACTATTGAATATACAGCTCTTTTGTTTACACTGGACTTCTATGGATCACATCGACTTAATGGGACTGACTGGAGTTTGATAAACCAAAATTGATGGTATAATTGCATGCTGATGGCTCATAATAAATCCTATTTGATTGATAGATATGATAATGATAATAAATGTCCTGTCCTTTGTCACAAAATTGGATTCATACTGGAGTTATCAGTGGCCAGCAGTGGGGGGAAAGTGAAATTCTGGCACTTGGTTTTATGGTATTTTCATCTTTTCTCAACTGAAGATATACAGAGCAATAGTTCAGCCTTGAAAGATTTTTTCAGCATTACAGAACCATCTTGTCACATGTTCTCAATGGTGCTAAATAAATTCTCTAAATGAGGTTGAAAATCTCTATATTTTGCCGACAGCTTGTACTTGAGACTGAGCCGCAGAGCACTTTTCACTTTTCTTCCATGAATCAAATGTTTTACTCGGTGTTGTCTTGGCAACATAAAGGACTGTCTGGACATCAAATTAATTCCAGTCTAGATGACAAGTGATTTGTTTATCATTAAAGTTTTGGTCAATAAATATATAAATTACTGCATTTTTAACTAGGATTTATTTTCTGTCATAGTACAGTCATCCCATCAATTTTTTGAAATGTTTTATATTGTTGCAGTTATATTTTGAAATAATCTTGAAAACTATAACAAATTAACTTTATTTAAATTAATATTATTGGTATGGCATTGATCTCGTTCTCTCTATTATACACTGTGGTTGTAGTTCCATATTGGATCCCTTTGGTCAATGTATTCTTGAGTGTGGCATTACAATAACCTTTTTCTTTAAAAAAAAATACATCAATTTAGTCAAATAAAAAATAACATATATTGGACCTTTAACAAATCAAAATAAGATTTGACTGATTTGTAATTCCTGTTTGTTGCAGATGGCCTGATGGACTGTGTGGACCCGGACTGCTGTGAACAGCTGAGTTGTGGTTCGGACCCTCTGTGTCACGGCTCGGCTGACCCTTTAGCCCTGCTGCAGCAGAGCCCACTGCCTCCCACCGCACCTACTCACAGCTTCTACCGCCGCATACGCTTCCTACTTGGCAAGAGCGCTACACACACCCTCCCTGGAGAAGTGCCCTTTGATACCAGGTATGTTTATTCTTTGTGTGCCGGCTCTGTATGTGCATGCCAATTCACTTTCTGTATTTGTTTTGCACGTCCTTGAGTTGTCCTATGTTGAGAGACATGAATGGTATATAATGGAGTAAATCTGTCTCGATGAATTAAAGTAGTCTTTGGAACATTATTTGTTTAATGACAAAGTCTGTGTTTGAATGTGAATCAGCCTCTTTTATGTGGCCACATGTCTGGGCACACATCTGGCTAATCTGTGCTTCTCCTGAGATTACTGCTGCTGCTAAACGTTGTCCTTCAGTATCAGTGTCACAGAGCCACGCCGCACTATTTGTTTGCTACATTAATGCTTAATGTGTCACTCACTGACACCAGTTGTAAAGGTGTCACCATAAATATTTCAGCAACTTCACATCTCACCGCTGCTGTTGTTGGAGCGGCCTAAAAACTTCAGATTGGAGAAGAGTGGCCGCTTTTACAAAGACTTGGGCTCAGATCTCTCTAACAGTCACACTTCAGTTTGACGTGTTCAACTAGTTCACAGGGCTGTTTGGTGCTTGGCTATAATAAGACTGCTGCAATGCATGCTGGGTAAATTAGGATTTTCTTTGCACAGATTGACCAACAACAGCATCTTCTAACTGCCCCATCCCAATTACTTCTTGTCTGGATGACAATTTATTCACCAAAAGAGAATATGAAGAATTACAGTGACAGTAGCTGTGGTCTCGGCTCATGCACTAATTGTTCAGTCAGGTTCTGAACACAAGATTGATTATCTCCTTTTGGCGGTCCATTTTCACCTTTCACTCAAAATTGTCCTTGTCAAAATTGTACAATAAGATCAGCAAACCTCTAATTATGAGACATGTATGCCTCTGTTTTGTTGCTGCCAGTTTATTATTAAGTGAAACTCAATATTTCCATGGTAACACAGGTTAGAGTTTGTAAGCAAGAGAGCCCTAAAGGAAGCATGCAATTTCCCTTCTTGGGTTCAATTGAGTAAACCTATAAAATGTGACACTTTATTCTGACGCCAAGGTCAATATTTGGAGGTACTGTGCAAATGTGGTTTAGCTCAGTTGGCAGAGCATGCGTTCCCATGTTCAAAGCTTATATATCTCTCCTCAGCGCCGTGGGTTCAAATCCAGATTGTGTTTTAATCCGGAGTGTGCCAAATGTCACTCCCCACTCTATCCCTGGTTTCCTGATGCCATACTGTCCTGTCAATAAAGCCTGTATTTTTTTAAATGCTCAAACCCAGTAACTCATGCATTAAACAGTGGAGGCCTGCAATCTACTGAGCTATGAGCATATTAGACCATGGATGTACCTGTCAGTAAATGTTTAATTTCTGCCTCTGCTGAGTGTAACCGACATAGTTTGTACTACACTTGCATAAAGCCTGCTTTTATTTTGTTGGATCAGATTTAACTCCAGATGTTGGTATTGTAATTCACCGCATTAATATTCAAGTCAGTGGCTGCCATATTTGCCTCAGGTACCCCTGGCTCCGAAACATAAACGTGATGTGAAAGTTTCTCCCTTTATATGACATTGTGAGCGATTTTACTGTGTGTGAAGCTATATTTATGGACCTTGTACACCGGCGGTCTAAGCACGATTGTGCACACTAAATAAGTAATTGTACTGAGTACAGAACATGCGGTTGCTTGTGCTTCCTACACAAGGTCGTTGGGTTAGTGCGTCACAATGCGCCTGGCTTTTCAAACAATGATTATGCCCTCCATCATTGTAAACCTGTCAGCACTACCTCTGTACCTAGCTTCCTCTGGTTACCTCTGCTTCATGTCTTTGTCTTTCTAGTCGAGTAGCGGTGATTCGAGGCAACGTGGTGCTGCAAGATGGATCACCTTTGGTTGGAGTTAACATAACCTTCCCACAGCATCCTGAATATGGATATACACTCAGTCGGAAGGATGGGAGGTACGGTCACAAACTGCATTTGATTTTTCTTCACCTTCACAATGATAACTTTTGGCCCCTCTTATTAAATTTTAGTTTCGATTTGGTGACCTTGGGAGCCATGTCCGTGACCCTGATGTTCCAGCGACCGCCCTTTATGCCCCAAACTCGCACAATATGGACTCCAAATAACAACTTCCTGGTTTTGGATCAGGTCACCATGTCCAGAGAGGAAGTGGAGTCTCCAAAGTGTGACATTATGAGCATGCTGAGTCCATACCCATTGGTTTTGCCCTACCCTCTGCCCAGGTACATGGGAGCCTGTGCTGACAAGGGATCAGCCGTACCAGAACTACAGGTACATTCAATTTGAAGTAACAAAACACGTGATGTCTTCAAATCTGTAGTCTGGAGTCTGTGTAAGGATGTTTGTGGGATACCACTTTGACCAATAGTAGTGGAAAGTGGAGTAGAGCCCACATAAACTTTGATTTGATGTTGCTCTAGAGCAGGCCGATTCAACAGGCGGGATGATTTTCTATTTTTATTGTTAATTTTCCACTCGGACTACAACTCCCATAGTTCATTGCCGCAGCTCGGCATTTCTACCCCTCCCCTGCTGCTCTCACTCACAGCAGCGCACACTTCCTTCAGACCGGTGTAAACACGGATCAGCTGCAGGACACACAGAGTTTAAAAAGTGATGCTAAACAGAGCAGAGGAAGAGTACAGAATGAGAACAGGGGCTTTTAACAGAAGGAGACAGAGAGCGTCTGTGGACTTTAGAGGTAAACACTGTTTGTGAAGTGAATGTGGCTGTAATGAATGCACTATGATGGCACTGTCGTGTAAACAATCACAACAACAACAACAACAACACGTGAATGCAGAAGAATGCATAGAGAGTGAAGTGTGGCCTCACTGCAGCATAGACTGTCTCTAACACAGAGATACTGATGAGTCGTATCAGTCAGAAGGAACATAGGCCACATACAGAGGGAGGGGTCAGCTGTGTCATTAATCTGTGTCAAACAAATTCTACAAAGAATAACAATTAGCTGACATAAAATGCCCTACAGGCATATATATATATTTGAGTGATATCATCACAAATGAAGCTGATGCATTTTTGTATATAATATAATATATATACAAAATATAAATATAAAGCAAAAGAACAGAAGAATGTTTATTTAGTTTATTTCATATAGCCTATGGGATGTACTTATATTAGTATTTTTATAACATTTAGTCAGTAATGATTATTATATCGGCGAAAACAGCGTGTCGCCGATATTATGGAATCACGTCGGTGTTCGTCCGCGTCCACAGATCCTAGCTGTGAACGCGATAACTCAAAAACGAATTGCCGGATCAGTTT
>JAVQKC010198144.1:0-11687 GCA_036025475.1 Philypnodon macrostomus | reverse complement strand
CGACGTATGGGGCAGACATACGGGGCAGACGTACGGGGCAGACGTACGGGGCAGACGTATGGGGTCGTTTTCGCCGATATACACTTTGCTGTCGGGACGACAGCACAGGCCTTGTTCATATATGGGATAAGTGTCTTGCCCAGGGACACAACGACAGTATTCACTTGGGTGGGGAAGCAGGGCGATCTCATACCCACTGCACCACTGCTGCAACAGTTTCTCAAATTCACAGTGGGGCTTTATTTACTCCTGCATTACATACAAATTTACTGTGACAGACATTAGGACGACTTACATAATATAGTACATTCATATCTGTTCTAAAAGAAATACATTATGCCCAATAAGCCTTTAGATGAAGTACAGCTTACTGCAAATGTGAACGTCCATAAAACACTTCACACACTACATAATGTTTCTTAGGCATCACAGTGGTCCCTGCAGTAGAGGAGGGTGGGAGCAGACGTTGGGCTGAAGAGTTGTACATAATATAGAACAATGTTTACTTAATGAGCATCAGTGTATTCATTGGATTTACATCAAAGTATTACTTTAGATCATATCAACTGCATTACTGACCCTAACATTCTAAAATGTCTGATTTATTGCAAAAGTTAACACTTCTATTTTTATTTAACATCAACAATCCCAAATTGAATTTCTGTGTATAAAGTCTGTATAGTGTAAAGTTTGAAGAACAGAAAATATGTTACTCGGTATAACTTTGGAGTTGAAGTCGTATTTTTGAGGTTTTCTGCATTCTTTTATTTTTAGCTAATATTAGCTTTGTTAAAATTACACCCAGTTACACAAATGTAGATATGCACTGCCTATTATCACAATGGCTTTTGTCTTTGAACAAGAGGTCGAAATAGTCATGGATACAGCTTTAGAAGTGATGTTATCATAATATCTCAACCCTAGCAATCTGTTATGTTATTTTAGTATAATGATTAACTGAAGAGACAATACTAAACAAACGCGCAGGCACCAGAATGGAGATGTGCAGCAAAAATTCAAGTAATCAAGACCAGACGTACCATACAGAGGCTTCAGGCATATGGAAAATACACATGATCATTCATTTTGACATACAGAAGACATCAGACAACAAGAGCAGTGCACTTCATTCCTTTTTTCCCCTTTTCTGACAGTCTGTATGTCTGCTTAGGGCCTTCACTGTGTCAGGTGTGTTATATAAACTTATACATCAATCAGAGGAAGAGATTATATTAGAAACAGGCTACAAATCAATGTAGGCATCTATTATATGCAATGAGAGCAAAAAGGTGATTTCATAAACCCAATCATGATATGTTGGGGGGGGGGGGGAATATATTTTTATATTTTAGATAACATTTTTTTATATTTTAAAAATGCGATAATTATTTTCATCTGCTTAGGAGCTGCTGTTTCCATTGTGAATAAGGTCAAATGCATGAATAGCCCTCTTTAGTCTGACTTCCCTGGCACTTTTAACTACTATAGCCTATATTGTGAAGAACACAATACCTGCAGCACACAGGACCTAAATATAAATCGCTTCCGCTGGTACTTTGGCCAAGGCTTAATGAGTCAAAACGTGAGCCAATGGTGTTACAAATGTAATTCACGACAAACCAAGCGCGGACCATCCACCAAGTCCCTGTGGTACAGCTGAGACAATACGTGTGTAATGGATGCAACCTTCTCCACAGAGCATTAGTTTGAGCTGAAGGCTGGTGTTTCCACCTATTCATATACCGTCATTATGTCAGCTTTGTGCTTTTTCACTATTTTGCCAGAGGTATGTTTTTTCCACTACATTTGCTATTCTGAATGTTGCCAGGGAATAATCAGTGATTTCTGATGCAGTATTCTGTGTATGACAATGTAAGTTCCTCAATATGAAGAGAAACCTCTTCCCTTGAGTTTCCTTCTGGTCAAATTGAAGATGCGATAGAAGATGCTCAATGTGGTAGGGCACAGATGCACAAAACAAGCTAAAGCCAGTAAATTTCAAGGCAAAAACATGTATATTTTTCTCTGTGTAAAAACTCAAAATGGGTCAATTTGACCCAAAGCCAACACAAGTGTTAAAAAATCTCTCATTTGGCTGATTGAGAGACACTGCAAGCATATACCAGACTCAAACCAAGAGGCTCCAAGTTCAGGGGTAAATGTCACAACAATAACTATAATTTATTTGTCCCTTCACTGACCCCTTGTGGTTGGGTTTAATATCTTTAGGGAAAATACGTCTTCAAACCTTTAAGAACCTGAAACTTGGTCTTCCAGTGCAAAAGCTCCAACAGCAACTCTACAAGTCTACTGCCCAGTTCAGCAATTTGTGTCCTGTTGCATATAAGCAGTACTTTGGAGTTTGTATATGAATCTCTTAAAAGGCTAATTTGAACACCCACCCTGTAAATAAACATGGTTTCTGTGCCTCTCCCTGTGATAGGTTAAAGCCATGAGAAATTATTTGTAAACCTAAAAACAGAGCAAACGTATAGAGACCATTCATGATAAAGAACCTAACCTTAGATCTAGCAGAACATGTGTTTGCTAAGGCAGTGTATTTATTCATTATAAACAAGGATACCAGCATTTTAGACAGCAGACAGCATTCAGTAACAATAAACTAGGCCTACGCTGCCGTACCTGACATCATGGTGTATGTCGGCGAAACGGCCTCATAAGTCTGCCCCAAACGCTATGTCACCAACGGGCAGCTTAATCAGACATTGTGTGATTTCTAAGGGTCTCGCCTCCAAACCATGACAAACATGGGAAGGGTCTATTTGACTTTTTTGATATGTTGAGAATGTTTTTACCAAATTTTGTAAATTTCCCTAAAACTACATTCTTCTGTCAGTCTATTGGGGGGCTACTGAGGTAACTGGCATGATGTGTTCAGGGCAGGGTAATGTGGTGTTTCAGGTTTGAGATAATCGGGCAAAGTATGTGCAAGTTAGAGGCTGTCAAATATACCCGACTTCCCTATTTCAATCCAAAATGGCCGACTTCCTGTTATATGTTATATTATGTTGGGTAAACTGTGAAGAATCACTGTACCAAGTTTCATTGCTCTCTGCCAAAGTAAGTGTGTCCAGGGTCCCATAGGGGTCATAAAGATGGGGGCGCTATTGAAGCTTTCTTTATTTTACCTCTGTAATGTGCCTATGTACATTAAATATACACTAGCCCGGATCACTGTTTAAAATTCATCAGGTTTAACGGCTCAATTAAAGTGCTCCAGGGTATTAATTAGTTAATTAATGAATTATTTTTCAATGTAGAAGTACCAACGTTAATCTAGTTCGGCATCTTCATGATATGTAACTGTATATACAATTTTAAACTGATCCGGCAATTCGCTTTTGAGTTATTGCGTTCAAATGTAGGATCTGAGTGCTCATCCGCTGAGAGTTTCACCGATATAATTAGATATCTAAGAGTTATTTAACTGTAAAATAAATATTCACTACTTAATTTGCAGTTTATATTGAAAAAGTCATTTTGGGCATTCCCTTGTTCATACCAGTAATAACATTCTTGGCTACTCTACTATGATGAAAATGCAAAGAGTAATGGGACAATATCCTCTCTCCCTGAAGGCTCATTTTGACAGATGTTTTCCTCCAGACTGGTGTTGATGTAGCATTGAATGGCTGCTCTACTGGATTAAAAAACATTGTTAGACAGCCCACACTTGTGCTGGAATAAAGTACGGTTAATTAAACAATAATATGAAGTCAATCTTTAAGGTGCTTCTGGTGAGGAAAAGCTACATGATGTATTGAGGAGCAAGATCTCCCCGACTAATGGTAAAGCCACTGGTCACAAGACTGCAAGAAAACTTTTATATAGGCTTAGTGGCACCACACAATGATGGCTAGTTAGGCTATTTGTCTTCTGTAATATTTATGAGAAATTAATGGTTTATGTGCGACATCAAAAGACCTGGAAAATGTCAACAATCGTAAAGTTCAACATGAAAACATACCTAATTGAAACTTATGGCTGCAGCTTTCAACGTTATACAAGAAATTAATCACAATGGAATGTATTAGTGGACATTGAAATGTCATGGTTACCGCTATGAAAAGCAATGGATAAAAGGAGCAATACATACAGTGGTTGAGAAACCTAAACCAGTCTCTTGCTCATGCCCCGGTATGTTCAGTCTATTTCTGACACACTGACATATAAGGGAAATCAAAACAATCAAAACCGTTCAGTGTGATGACCTTTAGTTTTGGTGAAATAACACAAAATGGAGGTGTGTGTCTACCTGCATCCAGCTCGTGTCCTTTACCATGTGCTTCTGTATCTTATCAGAGGATCAAGCAGCCAGTTTTATGTTTCAATATGATAAGTGTGAGACAGATTTAACTAATGGCACGGTCATAAATCTGTAACTGATGACAGCTGTGAGCATGACCCACTATTGTTTAAGCACAGCATATTATGTGCTTATAGGCTTGGCTTATAACTTCAGCTTAAAGTGTCCTACTTGAAGAATACAGTCATTAATTCTCCTGCAACGTGCACAATCTGTGCATATCGACTGGGCATTAGGAAAACTGACTTATGACCTTGTAAGGAAGTATGAGGAGGAGAGCTTCAAAGGATGCTTGGAAGACGAACTTCAGTTTTGAGGAGAACTTTACAGGGTCTGGTGCTTTTGCTCTTTACATTAGCACAAACCTAAAACAAACTAGTTGTCGTACCCGACAGCAAGGTGATCCTTCTGCCACAACTGCTATGGCACCAACCAAGGGTTTTTATATTGTCAACAGCAATGAAGAGGCTCCGCCCCCAAACCTTGACAAACAAGGGAAGACTTTTTTGATTTCGCTGATATACACCTTTCTGTTGTACTGACAGCATGGGCCTAGTTAAAACTTCTGACTAACGCTGTAAGGCGTGTTGTAAGATCTGGGGGAAGTCTTTCCAAATAAAAAGAGTTTATTTTCCATTTGACATTGTGAACCCTCACCCAACAATAAATAGATGAACATTGATCCCTAAGTCAGTAATATATTTGTTATGTGAATGCATTTAGAGAAGCATGTGTGGCCCATTTCTGATTTTCCTTTTCTCTGTTGAAAATGAAATTAGTTTAGCTTTAAATGGTTCACAATCGATATAATTGTATTATGTGGGAAAGGGCATGATCTCCATAATGCAACATATACAAACCAGACCTTCCTAATACCTCCAGCAATAAGGTAATTGTGTTGAGAGTTAAAGCATATATGGTCTGTGAGAGGCTCTCGGAAACACCCGTAAATAATCTCTGACACAACACATGAGGATAACAAAAGGACAAAACAACTAATGTTGTCTGCACATACATGATCCGCAAAGAATGCATGATATTATGAAAAGGAAACGCACACATGATCATGCCAAACAAAAGTCATTGAAGAGTAAGAGGAGCAAGTTAAGGGTCTGTTGGGTAACAGTTTCATCTTTCACTCAGGTTAGTCTACCCATTTCACAAACACATAGTATATCTGGATCTATGATTTCAATAACACTTTTTGAAAAATGTTCCTCGTTTAAAAATAATTCCTTGTGATGGTGACGGAACCATCAGGATCCTCCTCTTATCTCAGATTATTTTCAAATGCAGCTTCAATATTCATTTTTTTCTGAAGAAGAAAAGCTTTATAAATGCTTAAATCACTTTAACAGATAATATCACGTCGAACTTGTGTATGCACTTTAAACACACTGAAATACTTATAGGCTTTAGTTTTATATTTAAGCTGATCGTATAGTGTTTACTGGACACATAGCGAGGATTCTTCTCCACTGCTGTATCTAGGGCTTGGTGGGAGGAGAGAGTTCATTGGGTTATTTACACGTTGGTCCGGACCGGGGGTGGTCTCTGCGCACAGCCCGGAGTCTTTAAAAGAGAGTCTCCTCCAGAGGGGCTCAGACAGGAGCAGGGTTTTCTGGGCTGCACGGATGGGTTGTTCATAGAGGTGAGTGACGCGCTTCGCCCGTGCTGGGGTTTGGGGCAACAGGAACGACTCCACAGCCTCCGAGCGCACCCGGACGGTTACGCACACTTCTGCGCGCAACAATGTTTTTCTCATTGGACATTTCCTCCAACATATCGGACGCCAACAGCACAGAGGTGATGGATGCCACTGGGAACGCCGGGAACATGAGCGGGAAGAGGAATGACAGTGACCCATTTGGGCGTAACGAGGAGGTTGCCAAAATAGAGATAACCGTTTTGAGTCTTGCGTTCCTCGCGGCAGTGGTGGGAAACGTGAGCGTACTTCTAGCCATGAGTCGCAACAAGCGCAAACTGTCGCGCATGCACCTGTTCATGCGCCACCTGAGCCTCGCGGACTTGGTGGTGGCGTTCTTCCAGGTGTTACCGCAGCTGTGCTGGGAGATCACATTTCGCTTCTATGGACCAGACTTTCTGTGCCGCATCGTTAAGCACCTGCAGGTGATGGGCATGTTCGCGAGCACATATATGATGGTCATGATGACCGTGGACCGCTACATTGCCATTTGTCACCCACTTCAGACCGTTCAACAGCCCACGCAGCGTGCTTTTGCCATGATCGGGGCGACGTGGGCTTGCAGCCTGGTACTCAGCTCACCGCAGTACTTCATCTTCTCCCTGAGCGAGGTGCGCCCCGGGTCAGCCGTGTACGACTGTTGGGCGCACTTCATAGAGCCGTGGGGCGGGCGCGCGTACATTACATGGATAACTGTAGGCATCTTCGTCGTCCCCATATCCGTGCTCATCTTCTGCTACGGGTTTATCTGCCTTACAATCTGGAAGAATCTCAAGTACAAGACCCGCCGTAAGAGTGTGGGAGCCGTGGTGGAGGCGACTAAAAACGGCATTCTGGGAAGAAACTCTGTCAGCAGCGTCAGCACCATCTCCCGTGCCAAATTACGCACAGTCAAGATGACCTTTGTGATCGTGGTGGCATATGTGGTGTGCTGGGCGCCTTTCTTTACTGTGCAGATGTGGTCCGTATGGGACAAGAGCTTCTCCTGGGATGGTTAGTCACTGATATAATACACTAAAGTATTTTAAACAGTTTTTAAAATAGTTTTAAATTGTGAACCAATGATGCAGTTTTGCACGATTATTTCAGGTCTAATTTCAAATGAAGTTTTATTTTGATGAGGTTTATTATTTATATAAATATATTATTTTCTAGTCAATCTCACGTTGAAAAATAAACAAAAAATACACCATTGCATTGATCATTTCCATTGCTCTACAGCTTTACTCAGTAAACCTGATTGAAGCAGCCCAGTCACCTCTTCATTAAAGCTTTGAGTAAAATAAATCAAGTCAAATCAAGACCTGCTCAACTAGGGGCAGTCCACTGAAAATTACTCACCCCTATTAACACAGTAGTCTGAACTGTGAAATCTAATTTGTTGTGATTAAAAAGTAACAAAATGATTTAGTTCCTTCCAGCTTTCACTTTAGGTAAATTCCAGGGACCACTTAATTGTTGCCAGGAAACCCTAATTATTATGGGGTCAAATAAAAAAATGTTATTAAAATGTATTAGAAATAACAGTGAGTAATTGTTCTTCTTATTATGTGCTCCTTCACAGATTCAGAAAACACAGCTGTGACGTTATCTGCTCTGCTGGCCAGTCTCAACAGCTGCTGTAACCCGTGGATCTATATGATCTTTAGTGGTCACCTCTTGTCAGACTTTGCCAGAAGCCTGCCCTGTTGCAATAAGCTCCCGACTAAATTCAATCACTTGGACTCAGACAGCAGCATTCGCCGAACAACACTGCTGTCCCGACTGCAAACCCCACGACTCTCTGAGCCTTTCAAAGACACAGAGGCCACTCCCAAATCTCCTGCTCCGTCGGCTTTTGCTACACCACAGACAACATGCACTGTGTGTCTAGCAATGACAAGCTGAGGTTGTGCTTACCACCAGTTTGTTTTGGTTTAAAGCAGGTGAAGTGTTTACTGTAGGGCAGCTTGTTCGCTTGTTTAGATTTTCTCGTCTGCCAGAGTTTTAATGAATTCATTTTGTCAAGGACTGAAAAAAACAAAACTGTTGCTTTTTGTAAGTCTGTACTTGTTATTCATAAAGGCAGTGGACGTTTTATGTGAGAAACCTTGCATTGTATGCTTTAAAAACTTACCGGTAGGCACAAAAATAATTAGCAAAATAATTAACAAACTGCAGTCATGATGGCTGCCATAAAAGAGAATGGTTATGTAAAGGGAAATTTACTTAACACAATGTAGGAACGGGGTTACTCTTGGTCTTTCCTCATTGATTAAATATTTCTGCAAAAGAATAACAGGAAAGTAGACACAAGGAAAGTTTCTGGATGAGGTCCTGCTCAGCCACTTTGTGAAGAGGGCAGTAATAGTTATGAGTTGATCTTGTATCTCAGTTGTTGGACCTCAGTTGTTGGACCTCAGTTGTTGGACCTCAGTTGTTGGACCTCAGTTGTTGGACCTCAGATGTTGGACCTCAGTTGTTGGACCTCAGTTGTTGGACCTCAGATGTTGGACCTCAGTTGTTGGACCTCAGATGTTGGACCTTAGTTGTTGGACCTCAGTTGTTGGACCTCAGTTGTTGGACCTCAGATGTTGGACCTCAGATGTTGGACCTCGGATGTTGGACCTCAGATGTTGGACCTCAGTTGTTGGACCTCGGTTGTTGGAGCTCAGTTGTTGGAGCTCAGTTGTTGGACCTCAGTTGTTGGACCTCAGTTGTTGGACCTCTGTTGTTGGACCTCAGTTGTTATCAAGCCTAAAGTACTTGCTTTGACCAGACTAGCTTTTTGTAATTAGATCTGCCTAAAAAAGGTTGTATTGTCCTCTACAGCTAAAATGGTTGGACTTACAACATTATCTACAAAATCGCTCATATAGAAAACTATATATGATAACTGAAACTCAATACTAACTTTAACGGTACATTTGTGCTGCTTTTTACTTTGGATACTGGACATGTTTTATGGTCTTCAGCTGCCGTCAAAATGCTGTATAGTGATGTTATTGTGAGCTTATATCAAGTGTATTTAGTGTTGTTGATGTTTGAAGTAACTGCACTTTATATAATACAAAGTAAATGTGTATCCCGTCAGTGCAGTGTTGATGTCTATGCTGATAAAAACAATAAAGTGAGTTTAGTTTTTTTCCCGTGTCATTGTTTCCACGTGGTGAAATCATCTTACATAACAGAGACCACTCAGGTGAAAGCACGCAGCTGTATTTCAAATGAACACATGAACAACACCATTATCTGTCCGCAGACTCGGAGTCGTTGTGTCGTTGACTCTGCGGGCCTCAGACCTCACTAAACACCAACAGCATCTATTTAGAGCATCATAATGTCCCACGACAATTCATTTAATATCCTGCCTATTACATAGTTAGAACCGGGCATTTTTATTTATTATTTTATATTGATTGATTATTGTGCAAAAAATGTTTAACAATTCAACAGCATTATTTCTATTCCTACCCTACAAAAAACATTCATATACACGTCCCCTATAATGAGAAAATGTAATAAATGATCCACTGTAATGTTGGGTGTCAGCTATTTGGTTCACAATGTGACTAATCAATGTAATTGTGTATTCCGTAGTAAAAAAGGCATGTGTCCGTGTCCGTGTCGTCATTGTCAACTCAACATGCTATTTCTATTGAGGGTTGGTTTTTGAGCACACATTACAATAAAACAATCTGACAAAGTTGTAATCACTGCAGCAGAGAATTTCACTGAAGCTGTGAAGGACATAATCAAAAGATGGTCACACAAACTAGAGCGTCATTATGCAACACATTTCATCTCAGGCTTTCAGATTGCTTCTTCAGATGGAGATGGGAGCTGCCTGAATGGAAGGATATCATCGAACTGGAAGCAGCCAATACAAAACAAGCTGTCATTTCTGTTATGAGGTAACTTGATTGGTTTAAACGCCTCTGCCCAGCTTCTATCGTCTGTACCCTGTGTCCTGAATACAATTTTGTCTAAAGTTTGCAGCTAGTCAGACATCCTTCTCACCTCATTTTTTCATCACTAAAAATGAAAAGCCTAGCACATGTAACTGAAGTATGAGCCCCCTGCTGCCACTGACACATGTGCAGTGCAATCAGAAGGTGTATGATGTATTTCCTATTCATTTAGTTTAGAGTCAACAGAAGGACAATTCTGCCCTTGAACCAGACAAACATTACAAACACAACTGAAAATGGGCAAGGGCTGTGGTTGCTTTGCGGATACTTTTACAACACATCTACACCACAAAGCAACATTTAAAAAACTGTGAAAACAAGCTACATTTTGAATGCCGCGGGGAGTAGAAAGTAGCTATATGAGGTATATGGTATGTAGGCAACAATACATTCTACTTGTATTATTTGGCAGGAACATACCACTTATTAGCACTTGTTGACATTGCAATTACCAAACAACTATCTCAGTTGAATGTTGTAGCCCTGGAGCTGACTGACACAAACACACATTATTCACACACATTCATACACAGGCTAAGTGGGTGACGTGTCTTGCCCAAGTACACAACAACAGTATGAATTGGTTGAAGTGAGGATTGAACTGCCAATGTTCCAAATAGTGGACAACTTGAGGCACTGCCCCAAAGAAGAATTTTGATTACTAAAATAAGGAATGTTTTAGCCTTGTGCAAAAAATATTGGAGAGGAAAACCCCACAGCGAGGAGTGCATTGTTAAAGACAGGAAGTGTAAATGACTGTGGCAATAGTGAGGCTAATGTCTTTAAGAGGGGCAACTTTCATCATTACAGTCCTTGGGTGGGTCACATCCTGTGCAAGATACATTAAGTGGCTGGTATCGTTCTATATCACCTAATCTACTTTTTCTTTATTTACATTTAGTCTGTCCTTCTTCTTACACAACCCCCACATCCTCCAGTTTAACTTGATGAGTTTGTTTTGGCATGCGTTTTACCCTATTGACTACTAGGTCAGAACCTTAAGGCACCGTCCATATTATTCAGCTATGTGCAGCTTCAATTCAAAACCTGAAGCTGGCCCATTCAAGAGATATACATTTAAATCAAATGGACATTTGGGGGAACGCACACACTGGACAAGATATATAAACCAGATGTCAAATGTGAAAATCGTAACATGCACGCAATCGAGTTAATGTAAAATATTATGTGGATTTCACCTGGACATGAACTGGAGATTTTTCCAAAAAGTTTAAAGATATATATATTTTTTGTTTCAGAAATCAAACAATTAAAAACAATCCTCAAAATGTCCCGTAAATGTACTCCAAATGCCTCCGTTGTTTATGTGCCATGTGTTTGTGCATTCAGGAAGTGCTTTTCACTATCTGAGCCCAGGCCCCAGGGATAGACAGACCACCATAAGGAAGTAAAATCTGTGAAACTACAAACACTCTCAAAGAAATCTCCAAACCGGTTGAAACATAATTCTATTGATTGTAGAATATTGTTTGCAGTGCACAATAGCAAAATTGAGCAAAGAACTAGGCCTGTGCTGTCGTCCCGACAGCAAAGTGTATATCGGCGAAAACGACCCCATACGTCTTCCCCGTATGTCTGCCCCATACGTCTCCCCGTACGTCTGCCCCGTACGTCTGCTACAACTATTACCAACGGGCACCTTAATCACTTTTTTGATTTGTCTGGATGTTTGTGAAGAATGTTT
>JAVQKC010198108.1:0-10506 GCA_036025475.1 Philypnodon macrostomus | reverse complement strand
TAAGTGTGTCCAGGGTCCCATAGGGGTCATAAACATGGGGGCGCTATAGAGGCATTCTTTATTTGACCTCTGTAATGTGCCTATGTACATTAAATATACACTAGCCCAGATCACTGTGCTAAAATTCATGCAATTTTGTTTATGTTCAGCAGGAGTAATGGTAATTAAAGTGCTTCAGGGAATCAATTACTTAATTATTGAATTGAGATTGGTACTTCTACAATTAATGACAATCGAGATCCATCAAAAACTTTTTGAGTTATTGCGTTCACAGTTTTCAGCAATGAATTAATTACTTAATTAATGTTCATCATAGAATTACCAAAATTGATACAGATTGGCATCTCTTTGATATGTACCTGTGTGCAAAAGTTGAAACTGATCCATCAATTTATTTTTGAGTTATCACGTTCACAAGTGGGATCTGTGGGCGCAGACGGACGTGATTCCATAATATGTACACGTGTTTTGCCGATATATAATTCTGGTTTACTTGTACAGACTAAACACACTTGTCTTTCTCCACTAAGATACTGCTTCCTGCGACATTAGTGTGTTTTAATGTGTGACGTTTCCGATAAATGACACTTGAAATATTGGTGAAAGAGATTTCCCCCTAAAGAGGCATTGCTCCTAGTGTATGTACAATGAATTCTGTTCTGATACACTGACCCTTGTTCTAGGACACAAAGCAATGGTACCATCTCCTCTAGTGTTAGCTCACAGAGGGCCCTGGGACTATAATAAAATTGGATTAGACAGATTAAAACAATGCATAGAAATCCTCACATTTCTTCTCTTCCACACACTCTGACCAGTACTTCCTGAATTTAGACTGATAACTAGGCCGACAGCAAGGTGTATATATCGGCAAACCGGCCCCATTCGTCTGCCCAAAATGCCAGAATTGTTTGCGTGATTTCTAAAAAAAAATTGATATTGTTAAAAAGCAATTAAGATCATCAGCCGCAATGCATTGTGGGGCATGAAGTTCAAGTGGATAAAGGGCAAATAACTGCTGAACCATTATTATTACAAATTCTAAAATACTTTGCGGGCTGGATGAAATAGTTAGGGGGGCCGGATTTGGTCTGCGGGCCTTGCGTTTGACACATCTGGCATAGACAGTATATCCCCATCATTGTACATCCCAATGTGGTGGGACCTGACCAGACATGTCCAAAGTGCAGCTCGGGGGCCGCTAGACAAGAAGTCCCTTAGAGGTTTTGACCTATTCTAACATATTTTCAGTCCTATCTTATCCAGTAAGTTACCTATATGATATCATATGATTTGTGTCAGTGGAAAACAGGCCCTCTATAAAAAAAAAGTTTAGACACCCCTGACCTAAACTAATTATTATTTACATGTGTACTATGGTATTATTATTATTATTATTATTATTATTATTAATTAATTAATTAATTTATTTATTTATTTTACCCATGTTTAACCCTTTCATCCAGGCTTGGGGCAGGCTCAAACTGTGGCTGAAATATCTGAGGAATCAAAAACCTGGCCTTTGGCACCAAAGACTTTGGTCAAACTAAATTAAGGAATTCCACAACAGGCTGATCTCCACAAAAGGAAGTTTTTGGGAGTTTTATTTACCACAGTAAAGAATGTCCTGGGTTCACATGGGACCTTTCGGTGGAGTTTGCAGGTTCTCCTTGTGTCTTGGTAAGATTTCTCCAAGGTAGTCACAAGGTAGCACAATTGGCTAATACTCCATCTGGTACATCCTGACCAAGATCCTGGCTCAAGATCTAGAGAAGTGTCCAGGACCGGCTCTAGGCATTTGGTGGCCCTAAACTAGATTTATATCAGATATACTCATATTTATACAGTATACATCCACAAATCTGTGACTTTATTTAAACAAAGTTTGTTGTAGCAAATTAACCAATTCAGAAATAGCTTGAAGAGAATAAATAAGAAGTAATAAAGGAGTGCAAAATAAAGAATAAACCACAAATCAAAACTGTTTTAGTACACTCCATCCTCAGATTGTCTTTTTTCCACCCTTCAGCACCTCTTACGATTTTATGTAGGGCCTTTTAAGTGTTTAAAATCAATATAAACCCATACAGATGCTACTAGTAATTGAAAATGAAAATGAATTGACCTTGGTCAGGACCTTTCTGATTAGTGGCCCTCTATAGACCCTTTAAAATGTCTGTCATATGGAATGTCCAAAGTTCCGGAATGGAGGCGACTGGAGCAAAAAGTGAATTAACTTAATATAAAAGTAGGATTTCTGGTAAGAAATAGAATAAATAATGAAAAAAAATATTGTGGTCATCAACATTTCTGTAAGGAAGTAAGTCAAAAGTCTGTTACTAAAAGTAAAATGTGTACATAAATAAATAAATAAATAAACAATACAATGTGGGGTACATTCACTATGTTTCCTAACCAGGCTCTCACATTACCTACATGTAGCAGAGTAGGTGGACTTCAAAACCATCATATTTTGCAATATTTCGAGGCTAATGCTACTTTCTCCATTGAAAATGTATTATGGTCTTGTCTCCAGTTGCTTCCATTCTGGAATTTAGAACTTTCTGTTTACAAACTTTGAAAGGGTCTATTGGTTTTAGCCCAAACAAATGCATACAGTGATTATGCCAGGAGTCGGCCCTGGAAGGTTCCCCCTGGCCGCTGCGCTGGGGTTGCCCATTGCTTTTGACAGGTTGGCCCAGCGACATTAATGGATGGGCCAAATGTAGAGGACAAATGTGATGTATATTTATCTGCTGTTCTGGCTAAATAAAAAGAATTCCTTAATTGTTAGAAGTGTACCTGTCCTCCACAAAACATCAAAAAAAGTCAGTTAAAAAGTTTTGCATGCATAGTACAAAGGGCCTAAATCTGGCCCATACCGTCTCTGGGCGGGAATAATGGCAGACTTAACGTTGTTTTGGTGGTGCGCGAGTCGCCGCAGGCTGCAGAGGGCGGGTGTGTTTGGGCCCGATAAGTCATCTATGTGAGGGGCTCATCACTCTCAGGTACGTACATAAAAACAACCGTATTCCCCCCCTTTTATTCTAGTCCTTTGACGACGAGCCACGCTTTACACTAGATTAAATATCTCCGTCAATAGACTTTCCCCACGCGTGGTGTCGGATTCGCGCATTCCCCCTGCCAAAAAGACTAATATTAGTATCTCCGGAAAATAATCTCTCTTTATTTTCCCACAAGTTCCCCGCTAAGGCATTCACACTGGCATTTATCAGAGGATTTAAATGCGGATGAAATAGTATATAAGCTGGATCCCCTCAGGAGAGGTTCTCATTCTTGTGTCGAGAGAGAAAAGGGAGTTAGCGCGGCAGCACCTTGGCGGAGAGCGGGAGGAGGAGGTGGAATTAATGCCAGCCCCCCGGGAGAACAGGCACGCGGAAGGGGAGAATTCAAACCATCTCGGGCTGATTGGCGTTCAGGGGGCGGGGGCTGGGGGGGTTGAACACGGCCAAAAGAGATGCCACGCTTGTTACTAATGATTTATTGTTTGAAATGTGAACGCAGCACGGTGAGGTGGGTGATGTACAGAGGAGTCTAACATGAGCTGGGAGCAGGAGAGAGGAGTGTGGTGATCGATGTGAAAGTCAGCTCATATGGTTTAGAATAGGAGATCTCAAACTCCAGGGTGCAGGCTTCATGTATAATAGTTACAAAAACTACTACAGCCTACCAGAAGTCATTTGAGAAAAAATTAGACTCCTGATCTTCAGAGCGCTGCTCATTATTCTGATTCCTGGTTTGTGTGAGACCGTGATAGAGGGTTAAGAAGGAGAGGAAACAGAAAGAGGGGCTCATCATTCAAACTTTTTTTTTTTTTTTTTTTACAGCATTTCATGAAGTGGGTTATTTAAGTAGAACCAGGTGAAACCCAAACTGTGCAGTTATGAATCTTGGATAAATGGGGAGAGACATTCGGCAAACTGTTGTGAGCGGGATTCGAACTCACAACCCCAGGGTGAACACTGAAGACTAGGAATAGGCTCTACTACTCTTCAGTAAAATAGGTGACTATAAGGTTTAGTATTTTCATAGAAGATTTAAGATTAGGAGGGCCGTGCAAGATTTTTGTATGCTTAAAAGGGCCATGGCACTCCTGACTTTGGAAATGACTGCTTTACACTTTCCTTGGGTTGATTGCTGGCACAGAGAGGTGGATTTAAATGCACATGTTTTACAGAGGCAGCCTGTCTGCTCTGTGTATGTCCGTGTTCATGTGTGGTTGGATAGACAAGAGGGATAGTGTGTATTGAAGCTGTTCATGACCACCTGAACTGGAGTAAGCAAAATATCTCCAACATTTTGCGGGTTCTCTCACTTTTTACTCCCTATGCCCAAAGATCAGTGTTTGTGGGTTACCACTTGTTGACCAATACCAAACCAGTAGTCAAGTTTTTCCTCCTCTGGCCGCTAGAGACGACATACTTTACATCATAAAACAGTGTCAGATTTTAGTCCATTCTAAGCATTTCCTCTTCTATCTTTGACATTTTCTTATTTTTACAGACAACACCCTTCAGCGTATAGATACTTCTATGCCCCTGAATACAGATACTGAAATGTAAAGTCACAGCAACTGAAAATCTTGGGGATAGAGTTAGCTGCTGTGTTAGAAGTTTACCACCATTCCTCTTTGTTTAGAAGCTCATTAAAAGAAATACAGCTAATAATGAACACATGCTCCGCGCTGGTTCTCTTTATTATTCCTTAATCCTTAATGAAGAGTTTCATTTGGAGCAAAACAACGCCTTCTCATGAGCGCCACCTTAATTCATTTCTCATAATGCAATAGTTACTTCTAATTGCTTTTTAATGTACTTGGTTCACTATAATATTGCGGAAAACAAACTTTCTCTTACATTCTTTTCATTTAGAACTCAGAAGCATATATTTCCGGATTTTAATGGCCCAACATGATCAGATTTGCATCCCTGGCTTCTTTCGTTTGGCAAATTTCTCTTAATGAGCGGAGCCGCGGAAACACGCAACATTATGATAATTGTGTAAAAACGTTGACATTTTAATAAAGGCGTGTTTGAAGTCACAGCTTGCCGTCAGATCAGGGCACGGATAGGGCCGTGTGAGCGTTGGCACTAAGAGAAATGAACTGTGACACCTAAATCAACATCTCGCAGAAGGACTTTGCCCCGAAAATTCATCTGTCAATAGATTGAGTCAATATGGGCTGATCTGAGCGCACTCTGTGGCCGTCTGTCTACCGTCAACACTAGGGCTGCAGTGTCTGGCCATTAGCCTGGTGTGGAGGGGGTCTCAAACAGTGGGTCCGGGGCCTATAATCTGCCAATCACATCACTGTCAGCCTGGTCCTTGGAGTGACTTGAGCCTATAAGATGGAAATGGAGTGAGTCATCCTCAGTGTGGTTTCAGGGACATTTGTCAGACTTAGGCTTAGTCCACACAGAGACAAAAAACGTCTCTCGTAAAGGTGGCATCATTTTAGAAAATATTTGTGTCCACATGGGTTAACACAGCACCATTGAAACGCTGTAGTGTGTATGCCCAGCCCGTTGGTGGCGCCGTGACACTACTGCAAAAACATTCATTTTTGACAATGTGGCCCTCAGTGGAAAACGTTTGGACAGCCCCTATTTAGACCAGGGGGGGGGGCAAGGTTAAGGTATACCCTTACTGCAATTGGGGGAACACTTTTGGACCCTTCTCCAGATCTTAAATCGGGAACTTGGTTAGGACCTAGCTGGAGGACATGTTTTACTTTGATGGGGGACAAAACCTTCACAGAAAGATAAGTCATTGGATGAAAGGTGTGGAGTCCCACCCACATTAAGGGGTACTTTTTTGTAATGGAAAACCAACTGAGTAGAGTAGACCTGAGTCGAGCCAAGTAGGGCTGAGAGGGTACTAATGGAAAAGCGGCATTATTCTCACTAGCCAGGATGGCCAGTTGGATTTTATGTATACACTGTATTTTAATTCAAGAGGTTTTCCTGATGCCAAGCTAGAGTACACCCTTATATAGTTGTGAATCATAGTTGTGATTCATTGAAATAAAAATCAACAAAATCACCAAAAAATGTAGGCCTCATGCAAAAATATATCATTTCTGGCTAGTGAAAAAAAAAAAAGCTTTAAAAAGGACTAGCCACAGTGGCACATGTCAAGCCCTGGCTGTACCTAAAGTGAGTCCACATCGAAATGTCCTGACCATAAGCTTTATAACTGAAAGTGTTACCGCAGCGGTGTCAACACTGATTTCACTTCATCAAAAGTTGTATCTGTTTTCTGGACACACTCACATTCAGCAGGTTTTTTTCACTTAGTGTCCCTCTATATTTTAACCACACAGAAAAGTGGAATGATAGCTTGTTACACATTGAATGCTTTCAGTTGGGTTATGTAGGCACATGCTGTAAAAAGACAATTTGGGCCAATTGAGAGAAAAAGCTGAGGGTCACACAAAATGGTTCTATGGCCCGCATTTGGCAATAGTGTGAACAGCCCTATTTTACCCTATTGATTAGTGACTGCATGTGACTGAATACAATGTTGGGACAGTTTAAACACTTTCAAATCAAAATCTGATCCTGGGATTACAATGTGTCACTGCAAAGATCATTTATTTAAAAAAATAAATAGAATGTTCAGCAAAGTAATTAATTCTGGTTATTTTTCGTATTTTTACCTCGTGGGCTGTTCATCAGTAAAGTTCACCTAGAATGTTGTATTTAATATTGACTTTGTTTTTGGTGTGCACAAACCAGGGCAATGCCTATATGCCATACTACTTCCTTACTTATGTAGGTTACAATTGGGAAACTACTCTGAATTTCCCATCTTTTCCTCATGTTTTGTGTGAGTTCATATGATGAGAGAAGGTAATGAAATCTTCCGCAGCCATTTTCATTGGACTTGAGACAAAGCTGCAGCAGGTGTTGACTCGGGAGCAGAATTTCGGGTAAATATTGATCCGGTAAACACGTGCTGCTCCCCACCCGCGCCAGCCAACGCGAAGCTCGTCTAGGTACGGCCTCCAGTCTGCAGCCAGCCCCTCAACCACACCACCAGGGAGACACACTAGAACTGTTCTAGGTGGGCGGCACATCTGTTTACCCCCCACTCCCCCACCCCCCCACTGTATGCAGCAGGCCCTAGGGTCAGCTAACGTCTCACTGCGCAGCTAATACCCCCACACACAGGGCGGTGCAACGGGTGCCACAAGGAGCCTCAGATCCTGCCCTGACATCCATGATGGGGAGCATTAAGGAGCGTGTTTACCTTATTCTCCAGCGCGCCTCCATCTGCTCGTGAGTACATTGGAAATATCTGATATGAGGACGGCTGCAGTGGATGAAGCAGGTTCTTAATTGAAGCGCCATATGCAGTCTGTATGTTAGAGCTGCCAGCACAAGACACGGACAAGGTCGTTCTGTGAAGGGCAAAGGTTCATCTTGAGTATGCAATTGTTTCATGCATTCATTTTATTCAATTTTGAACAAAATTGCCACCAGAGCCTTTTGTAAATGATATTGTATTGTGTGATCAAAGTCTTATGTATGGAAGTCTTAAGAGGACTTACATTGCAACTTAGGAAAAAAAAAGTTTTTTTCTTAGGAATAATAATAATTTTCCTAAGATTATTCAGTAATTGTTTTCCTGGAATTCCAAGTTTAAAAAAAAAAATAATTATTATCTCGGGATTTCAGGAAAACAATAGTTGTTTTCTCATTATAATAACTTAATTATCTCGGGATTTCGGGAAAACGATTATAAAAAAATGATCATCTCAGGAAAAGGAATAAAATATAATTTGATACGTAAGTCCTCTTAGGGCTTCCGTACTTGGCCAAATGTTTTGCTCTGGTGGATTGAAACTTGCAGAGCAGCCTAATAATATTAATTACTTCAACCTTGGTCCTCAGATTTGGATCAAGACTGTATACATCACAAACATCATGTCCCAGTTGTCCTCACCAATACAAAAATCATAGGAAGGACATCATCATCATAGGAATGTTTTAATACCTTTACATTGGCTTCATCTTCTTGGAATACTATCAGTTCAAAGTTATCCATCTCTCATGTTTATCTCAAACATGATGCACACAAATGTAATGGGGTTTTTTTGCATTAGAATCTTTGTCTGGGCTTATATGTGGAACTTTCCTCTCCTGCTTTGGACTTTTCTTTCTACAATAGCCAGGGATGTGCATGCCTCACATCAAAGTTTAAATCCAATTCCCACTCTGAGGCGAGACACGTGTGGCAGTGAGTGGCCGGTGGGTTTTCGGTGCTGGAGATCAGGTAAGTTTAGCCGGAGCGTGTCCACGGGGCTGTTCCTGTCACCGGCGGCACAGAGGAGGATGAACCGCGCCCGCTAATCCTCCATGTGTCGCCTTTCACCGTGCTTTTTTTTTTTTTTTTTTTTTTAAAGGAAAGCCAACTGGAGCCAGTCTTTGGACTCCAGGCCAGGGGCTCCTTCGGAAAGCACTGCCTCCAGCCAAAGCACATAGTGTGAAATGAGAAGCTAAAGCCGCAATGTGCTTTTGTTTATCAGAAAACTGCACTCGAACTGGGCTTGGCAGTGAATGGCCCAAACTCCATAAGTCATATATAGGCTGGAGCAGAGGGAAGGAGCGGGGATGTTTCGGCCCGGGAATGGCAGCTCGTCACTCAGCCATGTTGGCAAGCTCGGCCCCACCGTCACCGCGAAACAAAGCCAGGATCAAGAGGTCAATTGAAAGTGTGGAAGAATGGCCGCAAGTTTAGCAAACAGTGTAAGGAACTTTAGCAGCTAGAAGAAGATCCAGATGCAAATTTTGGGATGAAAAGTTGCCAAAGAGCCGTCGGTTGTGACTTGGCGTCCATGACCGTGAGGCTCATGGATTTAAACAAGTGAAAAGATAAGTTGGAACTTTGTTGGAAGTTGTGGAGAAGCTGGAGATATGGGACCGGGGACACCGTGCCATTCCCAGATCAGACTGCCCATGAGCTATATGAGATATATTTGAGTTTCTTTACGATGACTTTTAGTTAAAGTTGATTATAGATACAGATATAGAAAGAAGTTGCCCAAGTATACTTCTTTGTGCTCAGAGAAATATCGTAAATGCAATTTAATTTGTAAACATTCACAAAAAAAAGTTCTGTGGAGTATTCACAGTTGTTCATTGTGCCACACATTCTTAGTACACGTTATCATTTTTTTGCAAGTTAAACAAATACAAAAATAGCTAAATGTCGCTTAAGTTCTACCAAAACCATGTTCAGATATGGCTCTTTTGTGCATGGTGTGTCTTAATTGTAAGATATAAGGTCTTTGGGGTGGACTCAAATCACTGTCTAATTAATTTCCATTATAAGTGTTCCTATATACTAAAAGTTAACTTTAGACAGGGCTGCTTTTTGGACGTTTTCTGAAATCAGAATGTCTGAGACAGAAATGACCGATTCCTGACTGTAATCATTTGGAAGGCATGGGAAATTAAATAATGTACTAAATTGACGATGAATTGAAATAGAGTGCAAAAGAACAGCAGCATATGGGATTATTTTTATTCATATACATCATTTTTGGCTCGTAAACTGGTTAAATCTGCCCTTTACACTAAACCAGGGGTCACCAATGCTGTGCCCGTGGGCGCATGGTCACCCATGAGGACCTCTCAAGGCATGCTCTAAAAATAGCACTGGTTGCAATATAATTTAATATAATAAAAAAAGTTGCATTAATGCAGATTTTTAAATAATGTTACATAATGTTACAAAAAATAAAACAAAATATAGGCTATAATGAAGTTGCCTCTTTCCTGACATGATGAAGCGATGATGAGGAGTTAGCCTGCATGTAGTTTAGTGCCAAAAATCATGACAGAAAAGCGAAAAGGACATACTATTTCCATAGTGATTGGGAGAAAGAGTTCTTTTGTGCATCATTGAAAAAAAAATGTTTGTGTCTTATTTGCGGGAAGACAGTTGCAATATCAACGGCACAACGTGGACACTGCAGAATGAAAGCTTCGATGTGAACTACCCACCCAGCAGCGCATTAAGGACAGAAATAGCCTGTGAGTTAAAGGCAGCTTTAGACAAGCAACGGACTTTTTTCATGAGGCCTATGAAAAAATCCCAGAACGCAACCAAAGCGTCGTTTAGAGCTGCACACTTTTTGATAAAGAACAAGAAAGCCTTTCGGATGGGGCGGTGTTTAAAGAAGCTGTGATGCTTGTCGCCAACACAATCTTCAAAGATGAGAAACATGGTCCCGATGTCACCTCTGCGCTCTCCGATGTCCAACTTGGAGCAAGTACGATGGCTAGACAAGTGTCATCTGTGTCTGAGAACTTAACGGAGCAAGTGCAGGTGGTTTAACATCCAGTGTCCCTACTGACTTTCAAATGTTTGAGCAGATAAACATAAAGAAATAAATCATGTTTATACATCTTTTTCTTATCATTACTATTGTGTGAATCGTTGATTATAATTGTGGAAAATAATTACTATTGATTTGTG
>JAVQKC010198099.1:0-19509 GCA_036025475.1 Philypnodon macrostomus | reverse complement strand
AAGAGAATGCAGAGTGTGTGCAAAGCAGTAATCAGAGCAAAAGGTGACTACTTTGAAGAAACTAGAATATAAGGCGTATTTTCAGTTGTTTGACACTTTTTTGTTAAGTACATATTTCCACATGTGTTAATTCATAGTTTTGATACCTTCTGTGTGAATCTACAATGTCAATAATCATGAAAAGAAACTCATTGAATGAGAAGGTGTGTCCAAACTTTTGGTCTGTGCTGTATTTCGGCCCAAATAATGTCATTCAACACAACTGCAATATATTTCGATTTTTGTGATACAGATGCGTTTGCTAATATTGCAATAACAATAATTTTGCAATGTAATGTGGAGCTCTGTTCTGACATTATGTACGCATAAGATCGATAAGTATTCACCACCCAACCCTGTCTTCTGCTCCACCCCATAGCATTTAAACGTATCACAAGATATATACAAAAAATCACAAGTGGAGGATGAGATGTGCCATTGATCTAACAGTAAATGCTAGTGATTCAGCAATGCCTGTTACATCTTCAGTGTTATTATATGTGTGAAATGTGTGAGGAATGGCCAGAGGCAATCAAGCTTTTCAGAGGAGAGAAACAACCACCACCACACCACCACCACCTATGTATACAACACCTTCATTCAGCTCTGGCCTCTCTCGCCTCTCTCGAAACAGTGTATACATTATTCACAGAGCAGTGGTCAACAATAGAAGGATCAATGAAAGGAGAATAGGGGATAAGAGGTGGTAGAGAAACAAGATAGATGCAGAGGTGAAGCGGAACGAGAGAACAGGTTTGTAAGCCATTGTAAAGTAGTTTTTTTATTAAGGGCTTTATAAATGAACAAAAAGTTAGAGTGCCTCACTTTTTCACATTTCAAGAAAATGTGTTCCACTGAAAACATGCTAGGGTTTATGAGACTTTATTTTACTAGACTTTAGTTTGTACTTCTTATTAGAACTTTAAAATTTTCTAGAGAGTCGAACGGTTCTTCTCATCCTAAAGACTTCATTGCATTGTTGACCAATCTGAATCTGAATCAATCTCTCAATTGACAGGTTTTTGTATGTTACATTGTTGATAGTACTAACCCACACGTCTGCCACTACTGCTATGGCATCGACGGGCACCTTAATCAGGCTATTGTTAACGAGCAATTAAGAGGCCCTGCCCTCAAATCCCTGACAAAAAGGGGAAGGGTCTTTTTTACGTTTCTGATTTGTCTGGATGTTTGTGAAGAATGTTTTTGGCCAATTTTGTTAATTTCCCTAAAACAACATTCTTCTTTCAGTCAATAGGGAGCGCTATTGAGATAACTGGCATCATATTGGTCAGATGTGTTCAGGGCCCAGGGTTCAGGGTTTAGTTCAGTTTGAGATACTGTAGTGAGTAATTAGATGTTATTTATGACTGGAGCCGTGTTTTTGTGCGACTTGTACGATCTGAAGCGAAGATTCTCCTGTGAAGGCTGGTCCACGTATCACAAAACATATGAATAAAGATCATAGAAAAACACACATGATGAGATTATCAAGGGGGTCTGAGGTCTGTTATAAACTGAGGTTTTAAGCTAGATTGTCATTTTACAAACACTGGTGCTATCGGTCTAAAGCACCACTAGAGTATGCTATAACCCCACCGTGCCTCACATATACACCCGACCACAGCTCATCAAACTGGCCTTTTGACAGCTTTCATAAGGCCCGAAAGAAGCGAATTTCGCCTCTGTCTGAAGCGAAAAGTTTGCCTCTTTCGCGCGACTTGTTTCAAAATGTCAAGCGACCAAATCGACGCGACAGACGCGAAAGTTTTGTTTTTTCCGCGTCTGGTGTGAACGCAGCATTAGAAGCTGTCAAATATACCTGACTTCACCATTTCAATCCAAAATGGCCGACTTCCTGTTTGTTGTAGGGTGGGGTCATAATAATATTTTATTTGCCTAGTTTTAGGGAAATTATCCAAAAACATTCTTCACAAAAACATTCTTCACAAACATCCAGACAAATCAAATAAATCAAACAGACCCTTCCCATATTTGTCATGGTTTGGGGCATCTTTATAAAAACCCTTAGAAATCACACAATGTCAATTTTGAAGAGATGGATTACCAGAAGAGGCATTTAGTAGTTTTTGGTGTAAAATCTTTTAAATCTATAGCATTTCATTAATTTCTTTGTGAGGGCATTTACACTTGAACTAGACACTGCTTCAAGTCAAGATCTGGCTCTACATCTTTAGTATTTCAGGATATAGTCACAATAACTTGGGGGAGGTTTTGGAGGCTTTTCTTTGTGCTTCAAGCATTGTACTGCATTGTAACGTTAGTCTATTTGAAAAAAAAAACGTTTTAAAAAGGTCTATCACAAGAGACCAGGCAGCTATTACAGGGGCCTAGCTTTTTCAGAGTAGAGTTCAGTCAGCTTTGAGAACACTTGAGAAGATAGAAGCAAAACTATGATCAAATGAAGGTGAGGGATCCTCTGGAGGCATTGCTAGAGTGGTAAAGTAAAGGCGGGGCACTGCCCAAAGAGCCTCGGTCTTTGGCAGTGTTCTGAACAATGAATAAAAATGATGAGGAGTTGCTCAATGTTTTTATGAAAAACCCACGTTACATTTGATAGATGCAAACCATTTTCTCACAGTGCAACAATAGTGTTTTCTATTATGAGATGCAGTGGTTGTATTGATGTCCCGTGTCACCCCCATTACTCATGTAGCTGCTGTTTATAATTAGGATGACTCTAAATATGCTTTCTTGGTGCTTTTCCATACATCACCCTTTGTAATTATGTAACAAACAGCCAATAGTGCCACAAGACAACAGGAAGAATTGTGTTGAAGTGGTGGAGAGCTATGGCAGTGGTAAAGTGTGGCTTCCCCTTTAAGGGTGGGGTGGCCCTTGTATGCTCATTGTGAAATACAACTCTCCCCCTATAAGCATGAGGAATATGAAACAATAGTGTATATGGTCTACCCAGGCGTAAAATTAAAGGCTCTTGTCTGCGTGGCCCACATAAATCTTATAAAGGGAGAGAAGGGGAAATAGGAAGGGATGAGAGAAGAGGGGAGTACATAATAAAACAAAGAAATGGTTGATTTGTTCGAAGATAGTCTACTGAGATGCTATAATCAAGCCGCTATACAACTCTATCTCCAGTAATGAGATGTGGATATAGGCATACATTGTGTCTACAGCAAACAATTAAAGGAGTCATTGAATAATTAGTCAACATTGGTCTTTTGAGGTCACAATTGAAGGCACATGTAATCACTATTAGAATGCACAAGTGACTCCAGATCATATTACTTAAGTGGTAGCCTACATCTCACAGTTACTGATGCACCGATAATACTCCTAGTTTTCAAGTTACAAGTGGTGGTAGGCTCAAGCCACAGCCGCCCTGGGGCATGTTGTCAGAGATACAAACAATGCACTAATAGTCTCTCAGACAACCACTTAACTCCATCACAATCACACGAAAACATTGGAGCAAGGTGTTACCCAAGGACCCAACACAACACACTGGTTTGAGTGGGGATTGAAGTGCCAACCTTAACATAGGTCCCTGCTGCCCAATCTTGGTTATGATACATCCTTGTTTGATTTGACCTTGTGCATGACTTCTTGTTGTCTTGCCAACATTACATTATTTTGATACATATGATTGATGCTGGCTTTTACAGTGGTATAGCCAGTTGGGTTGCTCAAAGCACAGAGTAGTGCAAAGCCAGTATATTAGGATTTCTCACATGGTTACAGAGCCAACATGCAATCCCTGTAAGTTATTGCTGCAGGCTCACAGGCCAGAGAGCGACTCATCTGTCTTTCTGTGACACTATCAGGCGCCGTGGCAAAACAGTGGGGTGGTAAAATGGTTTTATTGTAAAATGTGAAGCAAAGATATGTCAGGGACAAATTGACGACCGCTGATGCATAGCATACACGCACACCGAGCTTTTATCTTGAACAAATTGTAACCGTTGTTTCTGGAATCAAATACAGAAAGTGCACAAAATACTAGAGCAGTGGTTCTTAATCTGTGGTATAGATACCATTGGTGGTACACAGGAGTCTTTTGCTGCTTACGTCTTGGTTTAATATCATTTACAGGCAGTTTTGTTTCTGTTTGTTCTCGTTAGAGGCATGCTATGTGGTCTACTGCTTGATCCTGGTTTAGGAGAGTTTAGATTTAGATTAGGTTTGGTACTATATACCGTACCGATGTTGGGGTTTGTGGATCAACCGATACCCAATATCCACCAAAAACCTAAAGGCATGGACATTTCTTTCCTTTGTATTATCAGAAAAAAATAAACCTAAAATATAACATAACTAAGACTAGATAACCCTCAAAATATCTAAGTTATATATAATCTAATATAATGTAATTTGGCCATTTTTTGGCAATTTTTGGGCCTGAATTGGCGCCGATATCCAAACCTGTAGCAGAATTTGTGCATCTCTAGATTAGACCAGTATTAGTCAAGACAAATTAGACCTGATTTAGATTATTTGGAGTCTTAACTAACCCATTGCACTTGGAAAGTTAGTTATTCAACATCCAGACAGAATGAAGGTAGAGCTCAATGTTGTTTACACATAAAGAAATCAGGTCTACACTCCGAACCACACGGCCCATACACCATCAGGTAACTAATCATGAGTGACTTTTAATATCTCTGCTCTGTCAGGTCTCCAGTCACTCTGAGCCTCCTTCTGCCCATAGCCACACTGCACCTAACTATAATCTCACATAATCAATACTCGCTGGCACATATTCTCACTCTCAAAGTCTCCAAATGAAAATAAAACACCATTCGATATCAATCACAATCCTAGCTGGTGCCACTGAACACACGGTAAATGACAGAATGATTTTTTCTAATGTCACGTCCAAAGGCATCACATTCCTGAAGTTAGATCTTTGAGGTTGGTTTACGCTGAAAGGAACCAGATGAAGCGGCAGTGGAAGATGTATGTAATGCAGTTAAAGTAAAAGCCCAGTAAGCAGGAAATTTAAGAGGGGCCTGGGGATGATGGTATTAGAGCAGACGCTGATCGTGGACAATCTGCTGAAGTAGGGGAAGATATGGGCAATATCATTGGGTACAGTGTGGTGGATAAAATGGACCAGAATGGTAAAGAAGCCACAGTTCTCTCTTACAAATAATCAGTAATAGCAGTATTTGTAATATGTTAGTAAAATATGTGTATTATATTATTATATATATTTTTCTAATCGTTGTGTAAATTAAAATAGAAGAGATTTCAACCTGGCTACACATCAGATTGTATTAGAGGGATTATATGCAGTGGTTAAACCATCTGTACAATCAACACCAAAACTGTCAATTTTCATAGTCAATACAGTATGCCCCAGGCCTAATGACAAGGCACTCCCACTAGCGCTAACGAGGGTAAGTGTGGAAGTTGCTCACAACTCCATCTACTGGCACAAAGTGGTAGCTCCAGGCACACAGAGCTATCTTTGTGTTATGCTATTCCTAAATAGAGTGTAGTCTTCCTTAAATCTTCTTTTCGGGAATCTTTTAAGTAAATTACATTCATTTCCATCTGTCTGACCCCAACCAGAAATCCCCTTCTATTGTTTCGACCTCTTAGTCACTGGTGCCAGCCGACAACAAGCCCGTAACTTCCGACACAGAATTCATGTCCTTGAACAATAGTGCATTTTCTAAACTGTGGGCTGTTGCTTCCTCCATCGATAACAAACGGTGGTAAAACACAGCCCTTGAGTGATTTATGCCTGCAGCCCCGTGATGACCTCATTGTGCATTGCCCCATAATTCAAATCTGCTGTGTACTATTGCATCACATTGTATTATGATTCATTTGAAGCATTTCTTCTTCTGTAAACATGCACCATATTGTCAACAACAATTTACTTATTCAATTCTTGCACATGGACCACACTAGGGCTGCACAAAATCAGACAACATGCAATAACTATGTTGAAAAAAGATATGATTGGTGATACTTGGATTGATTTTGGACATGGATGGTTCAACTAAATAAACATTTTTGCAGTGCTCAATTTAAATTTGAGCTAGTGATAGATATATATACACAGTTATATCAACAAATGGACGATGTTAATATGTTGTTCTTAAAGGATCATTTCTAATATTTAGGTTAGAGAGAAGCCAGAGAAATAAAAGACCATTGGAAAAGTCTAAATTCAGTGTCACACAATCCAATAAAATAATCTTTATGGATTAATAAATACAACTAAAGCTGTTATTTATGTTTGTGTTTATGTTGATTTATAGCCTACTAAAACATGTTTACAAAATATTGGTATCGGAATCAGTATCGGCCAAGAAATGTCATATCGGTGCATCCCTAATTTGGGCAAATTCAAAATGTATCAAAGGTTAAACCAGGGCTAAATGTACGCATAACCAGAACTCAAGCAGAAGTAAACCAAGGCTAAAACAGGACTAAACCAACGCTAAATCAAGACCCAGGGGGTGGACGATATGGTAAAAATATAATACTACAATTTTCATCAGCTCAACATCGCAATTTTGATTTTATCACAATTTTAGAAGGCTTGCTTCATATACATCCATTCAAGTGTTGATCATAACACTTACTACTATTCAAAATAATAGTGAAGATTAGAGCATAAGTGAATACAATGTATCACAATTCATTGGATTCAACAATCTTCCCAGACTTATCCACTGCTAAACCATGACTAAAGCAGAACTAAACCAAGGCTAAAACAGGACTATACCAGAACAAATTCTAACCCAGGACAAAAAAGATCAAGATTAGATAAAAAATATTTAGTTTTTCACGATATGTATATTGCATTTATCTATTTTGTGGTACATACACATTTATTGTTCAGCCCATACACAGATCGCCAGAAGTGGCCGTCTAAAGAAAAGGGGAAGGGGACTGTACTATGGCAATGTGCTATTGTAAATGATTTCCTGTGGAGACCAAAATAATCGGGCAGACCTTTGAGTGAGCTTCACACAATCACCACGGCCTTGTACTCTGATTCCCCATTCACTTCCCTAATGACACTGTGTATGTGTGGGGCTAAATACACAGCTGCGGGCCACGGTTAGGGCTAAGGGTGTGCGAGCTAGTATAGAAATGGTGGTAATTGATGTGTTTGGGCTATCTGGACCAAACATGCTGGAGGAAGGGGGGTGGTGCCGAGTGCAGCGGTGACAGCTTCGAAAAGGGACGCACTGAGGTGAAGGGCGCAGAGGAGAGGTGCAGACAGGACCGTGGTGATGGTTAGGACAAGTGTTTTTATTGTAGGAGAGAGATAATGGCCTCACAGCGAGAGAAAAAGGGTTGGAATAAAACAATGGGCCGCTGCAGATATTTTGGTTCATAAAGAAAGAGTCCCTAAAACAAAGAGGCACAGATTATAAGCATATGAATAGTTGGTTTGATTCTGAGCTATTCATGGACAGTAGAACAAAGAGGACTGGCTGTCAAAGATACTATGTCAATTTCAGATTAGCCAAAACAAATGAGAGATGGGTAAAAGAATAGAGCTGGGGATCACAGGCTATCCCACAATTTCATACGCAATACATGGCTTACAATACCGATATCACAATATCACAATATGGTGATACTGCGATAATTTATATATTGCCCGATATATATTGAAATACTGACATGTTTGTCACACCCCCCAAAAAACTCCCATTGGCAATAAAAATTGTATATATAGATAAAATATGTTACATTAGACTACTAATGGGCCAAGACACCAATGTGGACCTTAATACTTGACCCTTTTACTTTATTGCTTATTTATTATTCTAAAGAAATAGCCATATTTGCCCATTGCCAATAAATGTTACCCAAAATCTATCTTTTTGTCATCTGGGGATCAAAATTTGAGGGAGGCACAACCACAGAGTTTACAGAGTTAATATGTAATTCTATTGAACAGTACATTGTTTCTAGCTTTAGTACTAGTAGTAGTAACTTAACCAAGAATAAACCAGAACTAAAACTCTCAATCCGTATCCTTTCTTAAAAACAGGTGACTATCTTGGTGATATTTGAAGACCAATAAAAGACCAAAGCCAATACAAGTTACATTCAACTTCTGATGCAGTTTGCCTTTTCATACAGTGTGTATACTGCACACAAACAAGTCTACATGTCACACAGCACAATTATGTAGTATGTTGACACAAGTATAAACTGAAGATGAATTCTGACAGCACGTTATAAATATGGGGCACACGCATAGCTAAGAAGCTTTATAAAAGGTTGGATGGTCTTTGACACAACAAACAACATTACAGCAATATGTGACAATGATTACTGTGAGAACTGAGAAACCCAGGCACTCAGGAGCATCATTCTCATCATGCCAGGTCTCTTATTAAAAGCTCTATATTCAATGTCAATGTTGTCAAGGTTTTTTTTTCACAGTGACGATGTCAGTAAATAAAAGGGTGAAATAATCAGGTTATGAAGGTCCAACAGTGCTCTATAGTAGACCTATTCAATCATTCATATATGAAAGCACACTCAGCTGATGACAGCATATTTCACATCAAAAGCCAATATTTCTTTTGTATCTATGGTATTTTCACTTGGAGTTCATTGTCACTAACACACTTCCATCACTGTCTCTAGTTATGGATTAAAAGCAATATATTTTTTTTTTGTTCATTTAATCCTACAGTAAAAAATAAACTAGTTCTCAGACTGTGGTAGACTCCCCAATTTATTAGCACTAGTCTGACTATAGTGACAGCATTAGAAGCGTACATCACTAGATAATAATAATGGATGGAATTCCTATCACGCTCTGTGACTAACTGCCCATTGCTCAGGGTGTACCCTAGTTGCTGAGACATACATCCGCCATCTCTAATATGGGAAAAAGCGGAAGAAGATGAACAAATTAATGAATTTCTATAGCTCTTTTCTCAGAAATCATAGCAAATATGTTACACTCAGGTTCCCAGAATAGTTAAAATAGGTACAAAACATGTTATTTGTGATGTAGCTCAACATTAGAAAGAAGATTTTAGATCAGGTCACATTTTTGATTTTATCACAATTTTATTTTTTATTTTTTTTGTCTTAGAAGACTACTGCTTCAACTCCAAATTCAATGTACATCCAATCCAATATTTATCATAATACTTATTACTTTTTTACTTTTTTATTATTATTAAGACCGGCATTGTTACGGTAAAGATGACACAGAAAGCATAAATGAATGCACTGATCTTCCCAGATTAACAGATCATCACCACTCATCACATCGTATCACAATTCAATTTTAACACCATATTGCCCATCCCTACCTCTACACTGGAATCAAACAGCAAACATCCCAATGAATACAATGTAAGCTGTATATTATTACAATTATATATTATTTTTATTTTTATTTTTATTATTATTATTATTATTATTACAAATATTTCTCACAAGGCCAAATAGACTGTAATATACTGCAGAATAAAAAATCCAGGCATTTCTAGCCGACAGCCATAGAAACTACTGCATAGTCCTTTTGCCTGGCTTGAACCTCTAATAAAAATGAACCGTATCAGGGCTAGCGTCACACATTAAGGGGGAGGTGAAGCGAGCTGATAGTGGAAAACACAACAGAGTAGGGTTATATGCTTTGAACAGGGCCATGGATAGTGGGGAGGATGTGCTAACTCATATCCGAGTGTTTCAGGCAAATGAGAAAGAGGAGCAATGATACGGCCTCATTATTTCGGCACAGGAGAGAGAACGCGAGGGCGAAAAGGGTTTCTGAATTACGTTAAAATCGGGCAAACGACTAGAGCCCAGGAATGTGAAACTACAGCAAAATGCAATCTCTGCTGCTTTCTGGGAAACCTAATAATAACTATTATTGCACTGAGTTTGTGTATGATTCCTTTTTAGCAGAAATTGCTATTTATTAATTCAAGATGGATAGTTTGTCCCAGAAAACACATAAGCCACCGTTAGTGTTATTTTTGTCTGTTATAAAGATTGCGTTACATGTATTAACTGAACAGGAATTGGTTATGTAAACGGCACATGCATACTTACAGGCCCTTGGGTATGATGCAGAACAGAGCTGGGTACTAACAATTGAATGGACCAAATTTTATTTTCAGAAAGTTGATTAAAAGCTTTTTTGTACTTGAGTTACAATAAAGTATCTAGGGACGTAGTTGGGCCACAGTTTAGCTCAGGTGGTAGAGCGTGTGGCCCATATTCAGAGCTTGGCGTTTTGAATCCGGCTCATGATGGTTTCCCGAATGTCACTTCCCACTCTTCCCATCCTATGTATAAAAGCCCTAAAAAATAAAAATACAAAAATAGCTCTGTAGTTGACGTAAGAAATTGTTAAGACATTAGTGAAGGGGAAGGGGCTTTTCAGATCAGAACACAAACAACTTACATAAAATTGATTTGGTTACAAAGTGATCAGCACACATCAGAACATTAACACTTGCATTTTGAAAGTCAACTAATGTCTTATGTTAAACAACCAGTAGAGGGCACAAGGTGTTTTAAGTTGATTTTAAGACAGGAGGCGAGGAAGACAACAAACGGCGTTTTTTTTACTACATTTTCAGAAAAAGACGCAAAAAGTCAGACCAAACGTTTTGTGTTGTCTCTGAATATACAGCGACCTACAGCCTGTGACTCTTTCAAAACTCCAGTTGAACAGTGCTCACTCAGGCCAATTGATTATTTCTTTTTTCATGATTATGTTGCCCATAATAATTGCAATTAATGACAATATCACAATAAACACAACAATGTGTGCATGTTTAAAAAGTCCACAAAAGAATCTGAAACTAATATAACATAAGCGTACACTAAATATAATCAATTATCTGTTCACAGTTAAGTCTAAAGGGCATTGAGGTGCAAATAAATGGTGATTCTAGCGACGAGCGATTATCACGATAATAAAAAATAGCCACGATAAATTATTATCAGTGTTTTGATTGCGATACACCATATTATTGTATATTATATCCCATCTCTAATTGAGTGCCAGTGTTTTTTGGTTACTCTACCCACGTCTTGACACGGCACCCACACATCTGCACAAAGCTCAACTGTAACCAGGGCTGACAATGCAGATGGAGTCTCAGGATCACCGATGATATGCCTGCTTGTCTTAATATCCAATATGTGCTTGTTATTGTCTGCCTGTATTGGATCATGTTGCTTGTCACGGTTTGTTGTCATTATAGTGTGAGATTGTGATGTGATGTTTAACAGATGATACTTGATTCAAATGGCAGCCTGTTCCTATTACCGGGTTAGGTGTTGTTATTGGAGCCACCCGAATCTTAAGCAAATATTGTGTTTCATTAGCTTTTCTTCACAAAGGAGTCACATCCCAGGCTAATCAAGCAGAACAGAACAGGCCTATGTAGTTCCCATCCATCGCACTTTACGTTGCTATTGTCTTCTGTGTGTGCCATGTCAAGTGAGATGAGTCAGTGACCTAATTAAGTAAGGACACTAGACCGACTGTCAGCACTTTGCATGAGTGCAGCAGCTTCAGGTGCCCTTACAACATATAGTGGGCTATGTGACCCTGGATAATCTCTGACACACCTTGTATGGACTCGAAAACATAAAATGAGCAGAAATAGACTCATCCACATTTTATAGAGTAGTATTATGTTAAGACAGGGTGATATACCGGTCCATTTCATACAGATTTTTTTCTTGGATGGTATGTGTTTTCCATAATTATGTTGTGAAACCAATGAATAAAGGATTCAACAAAACAAAACAAAATGCCTGAAATTGCTTACGTCTGAATGAATGCACCTTTTACCCTCAGTGTCTCTCGCATGAAGCACACACTGCCTCAGAGCGGGAAGTGTGACAATAACGGTCTGGAGTTGGCTTTTGATACTTTCAACGAAAAAACTAAAAAGCATCAGGTCCCTCACATTGTTCCTGATAGATTATAGTTCTGAATAGATAATGGATGCATCGACCAATCAGTGGGCTGCTGTCTCGTGGAAGCGTGTGATTGGTTAAACATTTCCTTCCCTCACTCTAATACAAAAACCCTTATAATAAAGCCCACAGAGGACCTCAATGTTATTTTTTTCCCTCAGATATCTTCTGTTAAATTGTACTATTGATTAAGTTATTTTTCAAATTAAAAAAAATCAGGTAGTGCAGCTTTAAAGAGAAAAATCAACAATATTTCATTGTTATGTATTTTATCATCTCGCCAAGCCTTATGTAAAGTTCTATTTATTAACAAGAGCTGTCATTTTACATTCACAATACTGTAAAAGATCTCACTATGTCCCCACCTGCTTTGTGCCTTTTTCCCAGGCTCTAATTTTTCACCACTACCCAATGAATCGAGATATTGTAGTCCAGATATCTGTAGCGGCCGCACTAGCTGAGCCCAGAAATCCGCACACAAAGAGTTTGCTCAGAGTGTCTGCTGCCATTTGGATGCTCAGACAAGACAGTCAGTAATTCATGTGGCACTGCACAGCCACCCCAGCAGCAGAGGCACAAAATGACTACTGAGGGTCAAATAGCAGTAGGCTTTGTTTTGGAAAGGCACCTGTATGCATGCAAACAGTAAGCTTCAATGTGCGTCTTTCCAATCCTTTGGTCATGAAATTATATCAGAAACCCAGTCCAAGGTCATCTCCAGGTTGTGTCTCTCATCGATGTTGATTGACAATGTTCTATAGGTGCACCTGCCCAGTGTCTTTTTGATTTTTATCACGCACAGCAAATTAGTGAAATGATCTCAGGCAGAACACAGGCATACATTCAAGTTCTAAAATTTTGGTAAATTGTCCCAGCTTCCAACATGGCAATAGTGAAATGAATCTTAGGAGAACTCTGGTCCCATCATCCATCACGTTGGTATATGTCTCTGCAGATATAGGCTACCGCGAAATGAGATTCGTGTGTGCGCAGTGCCTGCCAGTGAGGACCTATGCTGGTGGTATGGTTGATTATGAGTTGGCGACATATGTAATGGGTGCGACGCCCATCCAGTCACAGCCCGCTGGACTGCTGTATGTGTGACACATTCTATTGCGTTACTGTGTAAGTGGAATAGTCGCAGCAGGCCACATTCCCATGGGCATCCGTGAGAACCAAAGTGAGCATCTCCCGTCTCATGGTGGGACTCGGCTGACATACAAGCGACACATTTACGTGTATTGTAAGCATGTCGAATGAGTTTGATAAAATCACATGCTGGGCTTACCGTGAGTGTAGGAGAAGCAGCTGGGATAGGTGCGCACACTCATCCACGCAGTGAAGTCAGCGTACACCTTTCCGTTCAAATGGTCCAAACCGTAGATGACTACCAGGGAGATTCGCCTGTGCCTTCCGAAATATGCCGAAGAAACGACGTCTTTGCAAAACCACGCTGTTGGTGCAATAAAGCTGAGTGTTCCGTATCCAGATCAAGGGGGTAACGTCCACAACGCGAGCCCGCTGGAATGCTGCTGCTATAGGTTCTGTCTTCCCTCTATCCCTCTGTCGGTATCCTGCTTTCTCCCTCTTTTCACCGCTTCTACGTTCTTACAGACTCGGTTGTGCTGGAGTCCACGGTGGGTGCAGAGCAGAGCGCGCACACACACGCGCGGTGAGAGAGACAGCCACGAGAGCAGGGTCAGAAATGACAAACCAATTTGGAGGCGAGGTGGATGCTCGGTTGATCAGCCCCAGTGAGGAGAGCAGCGTTGCAATGCGTTGCAGGAGGGCCGAGCCGTGCGGGCGGGGAGAGAGGACGCTAGGTGGGCGTAAATAAGGGAGAGAAGGAGGAATGAGGAGGGGGCAACAGTCCTGCCTGTCTGCCGGAGGATGCAGCGAGGGAGAAAGAGGGGGACTAAAGGTTCGGTGTGTGGTGGAAAACGCGGAACTGGACTTGGCTCCGAAATATCTGGCGTAAGGGCTCCACCTACTGTGTGAAGTCAAGCACGAGCGCACCCTTTTATAGTAACAGTAAAGAGCGCGCGCGGTGTTTTTGATTTGACCTTTACCAGAATAAAGCTCCGTAAAAAAGAGCAACATATATAAAAAAAATATAAGTCATAAGTCATACAAGTACAAATACATATCTTACAATTTATTATAATAATAATAATAATAATAATAATAATAATAATAATAATAATAATAATAATATCACCCGCATATTAATAATCATAATCGTGATAATAATAATCATCATATTAATAATTAATAATAAATATCATAGGGACCTATACGACCCACGTTTTATTTGAATGATGTTGGAGGTAAATTAAAGGATCTATCCTGACCCTGCTCTGTTCGAGTGGGCCTGACCTCATTATGTGGTACTTGCTGATGTGTTCATAAGCTTTAAAGTTCATATGCCTGTCACTTGGTCACAGAAACCCTCACTACTCGATGGAAATACATTACGGGATTACCTCCAGTACTTCTTCGCAGGGGATGAGGCTCATGTGCCTCGAGATCAGAGGGTGACATGCGCACTGCAGGAGGCACTTAGAAGCCGCGGACACAATGCTGGAAAATAAAACGCACGGCTTGCTTCTTGTTCGCTTGCGGTCCGCCTTTAAGCTGTTATGACTTATTCCACGGGGAGAGCGTCATTTCGGGTATTCTCCAGAGGCACACTCACCCGCAGACTGGAGGAGGAGCTGGATGTTCTCAGCGGGGACCTGTTGATAACCCACCGGCTCTGCAATGAAGGTGAGACCGCACCGTCCATGATGTCCTTCTGTCCGCTGAGCGCGTCAGGACGAAGATTAGAGGTTGTTTCGTATATGGCATATCAGATTTCCTGTGTAATCATTTATCAGTGATGGTTTATAAAGTAGTGCTTTAGCATCAACAGGTAGATCTACGGATAGCGTGAAGGACACCGAAACACTTTAAAACTAACCCGTGCATTAAATCATTGGCACTTAATTAGATTTCAGATGAGACGTTGTCATTTCCAGCCCTTCGTTTTGTAAATCAAATCATGTCATTGCTCTGGCGCTTTGAAGCTACAGGCTTCGCTTCAAGTTAAAATGGTCTGGAGGCCATGTGTCGCTGTTCATTAGCATCACCGGCTGATAAAGCCTTTTGGAGCCCATTTAAATCCTGCTAAAGAGCATTAGGCGACAAGCAAGGCGCTTGCAAACAAGCATGGCGCAGGCCTCCGACCAAATGTCCAGGTACAATGATTAATGCTCTCCAGCAGGTGGAATACATAATGGGAGGCTGATGAGTCCTATCACAAAGGGAGACAGACACTATTGTAATACGTGATTTATAAGGAGAAAGGACTTGCATTTGTACACGTCTCATTTTTTATGTTTTTTTTCTTGTAGGTGCCATAAAGGAAAAATAATATTCTCCTAAGGCAAAAACAAGCCAGACAATCACCTCATCAAGCTGGCAGGTTGCAATGGAAGTTATGGGTATGTGCCTACATCCTGTTCATGAACCAGTAACCTCAGAGTCTCCACTCAGTAAGGTTTCTCCTCAGATGTCCTCCACCAGCACATTAGAAAACACTTCATGTACAGGTGGCTCAACACTTAGATCCCTGCTATTGTCACAACTCAGTCGTGCAAAGTTTACAGGGTCTTAGCCTCCTGCCAACTACAATTACTGCTATTGTAGTTGGCCACTGCTAAAGGGACCTGGCTGGGACATCTGAGGTCATGTGGATTAATCGCAAAATGACAGTAGCACACGCTAAGCACTGATCTTTGGGGATGATTTGTGGATTTCAGAATAAAATGTAAAAGAAAATCACACCTAATGCTGAACCCTTTTCACTTAAACACATTCAAGAAATCATTAAAACCAAACATCTGAGGAGAAACACTAAAGGCTTTTCATGTAGGAATGAACCTTCTTAAAAGCTCTTTTAATGACAACTGTGCAGAAACTCAGTGTGCCTTGGAGGCGGTGGAGAGACTACAGGCCAAACTGAAGGATCGAAGGGAGGCTCCAATGCAGGAAAAGCTCTTTCTGCTCAGGACCGTCCTACAAAGTCCCCTGTTTCATCATATACTCAGCTTACAACAGGCTCAGAGGAAGCCCCTGTCCAAGGTAAACTGTTCACTCAAACAGTTGTGTGGGTGTTGGGTCTATCTACAACAGTGGTTCTCAAACTTTTTTAATCCAAGGACCACCAAACCCCCGAGACTTTGAGACTGATGCGAAAGAGTGGGTTTGTGTTTGTCAGACAAAAAGCTGAGGATACATTTGCCTAGTTTTCAAATTAAAACTCAACTCATCTGTGTCATTAATTGATTAGAGGGTCTTGTGGTGAGTTGAGAAACACTGATAAAATCTGATTTATTTGTGACACCTTGCCACGGCCCACTTAGGGGCAATCAAGATATAAGAGTCGAAATCATTCCCAAAATACTGAATTCAGTATTTGGGAGTAATCAGCTTACCATAGGCTTACCGCTAAACCCCTGTGTGGGCGAGACAGGAAGGAAGTAGGAACAAATCTATATCATGTCAAGGATCAATCTACAATATGATCTTTTTTCTATCTTCTATAGTTTGCAGAAATGTGTAAAATTAGGCCTGTACAACTACCTGACAACCCTGTATGTGCCTCACAGTATACAGGCGTTCAGCTGGGTAGCACTTTGAGATCTCATTGGAGATTGTACCACTGTATAGCTGCATGTATTTATAAATTGTGTTTCTCTAAAATACAGTAGTTCATCTTTAAGCAACTCCCTTTATTTGTAATCTGGCCGCTCTTGATGCTCTGCTCTTTCAGTCGGCCTGAAAGTTGCAAAAGTGGAATTACATTCAGATCAGAAACAGCAATCTTCTCAAAGTCTCTTTTAAACCTTGAAACAGGAACCCCTTAAAAGACAAAAGGAGACAGTTTTTTGCCGTTATGTGGTATTGAACAAAAGCCTTTATCTCGGGCCCGGTGTTCCTGCTGCTCTGCTATCGCCACCCTCTCTGCCTCTCCATTTGAAATCTGTCTGGTTTCTTCCTAAACCTCTGGCTAACATGCACTATAGCGCTCTGCCTGCTTCATCCCAACTTCTTTATCCTGTCTATTCTCAATTCTCTCCATCACTTCCACAAGCTCATCCTATTCATTTTTGTCTCCATATCTTTCTGTTTTTAAATGAATGTCTCCAAGTCTATATCAAAACCCACTTCCCATCTCTTTATCTCTGTCATCCATTCCCTTCCCAATCTTCCATTCTCACACATCCCTCAATCTTCTCCTCATTTATCTATCCCATTTATATCCAAACCTATTGATTTTTTTCCTGCTCACATCCTCTCCATTTTTTCCATTTTTATCTTCTTCTTCCTATCAACGCCTGTTCAATTCTCCCAGGGAAAGGGCATTTCAAAATCGGTGTCTATGAACTGCGGCCCGTGCCAGGGCACGGCTTTTGGTCTAAAGGCACTGAGCCACAGTGATTCGTACACCTGGGCCATAGAGAACCGGAGGCCCAGCAACGCCAGGTCCCTCCACAGAGAAGGCAGCGTGTCCTCTATGGGATCGCAAGAGGTGTCTTTCTCAGAAGTCTACCCAGATAACCGCACGCATACTGAATCACAGGTATGCCCCATATAAATATCAAATTATAGACTAGCGGTAGTGTGTTAGAAGCACATAAACTCAGCACATTGCTGTTTAATGTATCCCAACCCTATTTATAATGTCATGGTTTATACCATCTGAGAATGCCATCTTACATTGTAAAATCCGATGGCTTCTGATTGAGCTTTGTAGCTGGTCTTAGGAAACACCAGATTGTATATTATTATTTCTTTATTAATGCAATAGTAACATTTAGGCCTATTTCTGAACATGGATGTCATTTGTATAAATAAAATAATAGAAATCTTGGTTCTTGGGTTTTTTCCAAGGTTTGTCACAATAAGGAACATTTTCTACTTATTTTTGTATTTTTAGTACTGCACTCCTCCACGGATGTCCCGAACTCTGTCGATGGGAAGGAACCTGTCTGCTATTGCACATGAGGTATAATCAAATAAAGCTTTCACCTTTGTCTGTGCATCAAACATACTAAGTGTTATTTTTGTTAACAGTACATCACTTTTGTTTGCTATTTTTTGTTCTACCCTGTTAGAGGCGACATATGGAGATGATAGAGCTGATTAATGATGGCAAAGGGCTGGGCTTTGGAATTGTAGGAGGGAGGAGTACTGGAGTCATGGTTAAGACCATTCTGCCCGGTGGAGCTGCTGGGCAGGTAAGTACATCAATAATAGAGTAAATAAGAAAAAATATAAATGTTTATGAATGTGTATTTGGTCATAGGAAGGGCGGCTTCGTAGTGGAGACCAGATTCTTCATATTGGGGATACGGATCTGGCAGGAATGAACAGTGAGCAGGTAGCCCAGGTGAGAAGACATAAATGAGTATGAATGAAATTGCTTACTCAGGATACTTGACCAATACTATATTTGCAAACTATCCTAAAATACATGAAGATATGTATAGATATGTTATTAGTTTCTGCATTCATTCTCACACACTTACATATGATTATCAGGTGCTACGAAATGCAGGAACAAAAGTCAAACTGCTCATTGCCAGAGACACTCCCTTGGACAACCACCCGTCCTCTCCTGTTCTCACTCATGACGGCACGGACACCACAGTATGTTTGCATGTAAAAAAAAATACTCAACAAAAAATACAACAACTGTATTATATTGATTCAACGTGTGTTTTCTTTACAGCTGACTGACTCAAACCATGACTATGAGTTCAATGTACAGTTCACTAAAAATAGCCGAGGTCTGGGATTCACCATTGCAAGCTACACTGGCGACCTGAACTCCGGTAGAGGCAACCGTGATCTTTTTCACAGCTTAGATTGCATTGATTTCCTTTAACCTGTTATGTATATCTACAGTGTATAGTGCGGGGGTGATGGTGAAGAGCATAGTGAAGGGCAGCAGTGTTGATCAAGATGGACACATCCACATTGGAGACATTATCCTTTCTGTAAGTTAACATGGATTTGTATCATTGTGTCCTCAAAAGACTAGGTGATGTTTCTTCAAAGAAATAGGGAGATCTGTTGCTGAATCTTAGCAATTATGCCATCCTGAAAACTGCACCGCATGCAACTTCATCTACTACTCCATAACCAAAAATGAGCTTGTATTTTAGCTGAGCATGTGGAATTCTTCTGCTTTTACTAGATGCTCTTTTATCTTGTATATGTCTTATATGTTATGGAGAGACGCTACAGGTGAATCCTTTTTTTAACCAAAAGGTGATCTCTGAATATTTTATGAAGCAAAATGTTTTTTTAGGGTATATATATATGTATGTGTGCGTATATATATATATATATATATATATATATATTAAGTAAATAATAATAATAATACATAGGTTTTTTATAGCGCTTTATTAGGACACTCAAAGACGCTTTACATATTTTGTATTATTCATTCACTCCACAGTCACACCCCACTGACGGAAGCGTGGCTGCCAGTTTGCG
>JAVQKC010198087.1:0-10799 GCA_036025475.1 Philypnodon macrostomus | reverse complement strand
TTGTTGTGTTTTTAATTGTATTATGTTCTTTAACTTGTCTTTTCTGTAAAGCACCTTGAATTGCCTTGTGTATGAATTGTGCTATACAAATAAACTTGCCTTGCCTTGCCTTGCCTATGCCATGCAAACCTGATGAAGATTAAACCAAGCATGTTGAAGTTCTACGTTTTTCAGAGAATTATCCGCGGACCGGCAGTTCAGGGGGAGAAAATGGCTCAAATTACCACCACCAGGTCTGCAGAAAACTATCCCCACTGTGTGTGCCACTTTATTAGGTACATGGTCTACCTAATAATGTGGCCAGCTAGTGTAGGTACTCCCATCATATGATTATAATACATTCAATCTATCAATTTCCTCCCATGGAGATATATTGGCTGTGGCCCTGACACACAGTACTCCGCCTAACTGATCTCAGGCCAGTGTACTTAAAAGCATTTTCAACATATAGTCCAATGATAAATGTGGTGCTCTTTGGAATTTCATTTTATAATTAAGTTAGACTTAGACATCAGCCCATGGCAGTTGTTTGAATTTTGTAACTGGCCGTGTTATCAGTATTTGAAGTGGAGAAAGTGGATTGAGCAGCACACCCTGACTCCTGCAATCTCTCCAAATAAACAGAGGTCCTCCCTCCCCCCGGCTCCACAGCGGGACTCTGGGGTTATCAGACAAAACCCTCTACTGCCTCTGCGCACACACACCAGGCCAGCATTTGCATTAGCGGCACACAGGATACGCACACACAACTGAAGCTCATATCTCAAAGTGGAGGCAGTGAGGAAACAGAATGTCAGGGAAGGAAGCCCTGAAGCCAGTAGGAAAAGCACTATTTGGTTGAAGTCTGACTCACTCCGGCAGGTTGAAGGTGGAGGTCTAGTTTGTTCAGAGCAGGAATATAGCACATTTTTTTATGTTTTTTTTTTTAAAGTTCTGGGCTAAGCAGAAGAAAGTTCTCAGCTGTGGTGAAGGGGAACCATCTCTTGGCTGGCACCTCCAGGACGGGTCTAGAGAGGGAAGATTCCTTGAATTCTCTTTGTCTCCAGCTCTCAGCATTGCTCAGACTGTCCCATCAGCAGCAGCCATCACCACACAGTAAGTTTAACAGGATCTACCAAACATCTCAGAATGAGCATCAGTTTTGGCATTTGCCTTGGTTTCTTTCTTCACATCTTTATAATACAATATTCTTTATTATATTCTTTACATTTAACACACCTCAATAATCTGTGTGTTAGTTAATTTAGTTCAAATTCAAAATACTTTGGTTAACTTTACCTATTTCATTCAACAGTCGTGGCTCTGTAAAATTGACATTAAAAACAAGCTCTTATGGGACGGTTGATATGAACCATTGACAAAAAACAAAAAAAATCCTCCATATTTTGCGTCATGGTAATCTTGATGTTCTTACTTCACTGATATTCACTTGTTCTACCTCACATTAGCAGCACATGAACTATCACGACTGCAGGAGGGTTATGTAAGCTGTCATTGGTCATCTGTGACGCGGAGACTGGTTCTCACAGTGGTTTTAGTGTATATATTTTTGGCCAGCTGTTTGCGACTCATTGTTCAAATTACTGGTTTATCCTGGAGTTTGGAGGTGGGGTCACTGGAGCCCTTTTCCCACTCAGAGTGGGACAGTAATCTGTGAGACCACCTTTCAACGCACTATTTAAGAAAAACTGTTATCTAATGCAGTCAGCTTCCCACCAATCTTTGCAGTCACAGTTGTTTGAGCTACATTTTTAGATACAAAAAAAGTAACTGAAGGTGATGATGTTGATGCCATTGTTTACTTCAGGGTCATTGTGTTACAGTGATGGATGAAACAGTAGCGTTCTTCATTTTGGTTTTCCCAGGATTGTACCATGAGTTTGTCACGTAACGGGACATTGGAGAAGCCTATGTCGGAGCAGGCCCAGTCGGACATCAGGAGCCCCTCTCGCGCAGGGTCAGGGTCGGTGGTGCCCCCTCCGTACTCGATGGGGGGCAGTGAGACAGACAGCCCTCTGGAGTTACGGGGCTCTCTGGACTGCTGGGCCTGCTCTGTGCTGGTCACTGCTCAGAACTTCATCATCGCTCTCATCAACGGCCTGCTCGCCTGCATCGTGTTTGGCACCATCCTGACCCCGGCCCTGGCTATGATAATATTCGGCTTCCTCTGCCATTCCACAGTGAGTCACTCTGTGCAGTTTATTTCTATACCTAAGGTCAGAATACAGGAAGGATATGAGCCGGTGTGTCAGTTAGACTGCACTAAGGAATGCCACACAAAGGCAAGGAAAATGTTTTTACTACAATCTGACACTGCATTCTAGGCTCGGGTCTTATTGGATTTTCTTGGAGATTGGTTATAATTTTTAGCAGCTGTGACCACACTGACCTGTGTCCTCTGAGTAGGCCAGTGTGGTGCCCAGGGCTTCATTATAAGCATGTCTCAAGTCTGTAGAGACAATGCCTTTAGTTGTTTAGGTACTTAAATATTTCTCTGCTTGTATAGGGACATTTAACCAATCGCAGTCACCAGAAAAAAACAACTGCTAAGAGTTCATTTAAAAGTCAACAGGTTTGGCTTTATCGGTGAGAACTCAGGGACAGGATGCAGTCATGAACAGTTCAATGTTTACTGGCATTCAGTCTCAGTGGAAACCATGATTCACTCTCTCTCCAGGTGCAGCCTCTCGGGACGTCCGTCTACTGCTCAGACCTGCTGGATGATGGGGGCTGTGTGGCTCTGTTGGTGGTGGGGTTTCTCTTGCTGACCCCTCTGTTGGTCCTGGCTCTTGCTGCCTTCTGTCGTCTGGCCCGTCACTTGCAGCTCGGCATGTGCTTCATTCCCTATAGCCGGGCCGTCTACAAGAACCTCCCAGCGTCCCGCCACAGGGGTGCAGGAGGCTGCTGTAACCAGCAGGGGACGGTGGACCGAGAGGCCAAAGGCAGTGTGTGGGTTTGAAGGAGTGACCCGAAGGACACTATCTGGAGCATCTTTACCAAAAACTGTATTCAATGATCATATAACGTAGTTCTTTTTTAAAAGCAATTGTTATTTTTACTATCTCCATGATTTTCTTTCTGTGAATATATTTTTTATACAATGTTTTTGATACATTTCTTTACGGTTTTGATACAGTTATTATAAAGATTGTAGATTAGTGTCTCTTTGTCTGTGAACTGGACTTCTTGATCTATAACTTTTTTTTATATAAATATATATGTAAATAGGTATACTATTGAATTTCACATATTTCATTTCTGACAAAGAGAGTGAATAAATAATGTATTATTGCAGTTCTACTATCTTCTATTTTATTGAATGAATTATTCAATGTAGCTTTAGTAGGCCTCAATTACCCGTAAATGCAGAAACAGTCTAAAGCTTTCTAACGATGTTTACAGTTAAAGATACAGTTGAGAATGTTAGCTGTAGTTTCCAGATTAGACCACTAGATGGAGCCAAAGACAAAACATGAGCCACAGTAAGAAACGTGCAGCTACGATCTACTACAAACAAGATGAGATATAAAACCTTTATTCAAATAAAAATACAAATACAAGGAGGTGCTTTTACACGTGTGTTAGGTGTTGTGGTGATGTAATCAGTGTTACCTTTAATGTTTTATATTGTGCTTTTAAGTTTCACATTAGCATGGCCAGTTGTGTGATATGTCGAGTTTCTGAGCTAACAGGGCTGGTTGTTGATGTTCATTAACAGATTGTGATGCTGGGCTTTGTATGGAGCTGTGAAGGCACCGGGAGCTAGAGTACCACGTCCATCCTCGTCCACTCGGCCCATGATGATGTAGTTAGCACCTTAAAGAAAGAAAACAGTCAAAAATGAATTGAATGTCTGGTATTTTATGTTATTATTATTGTGTTATTCAGTATGTATCAGGTACCTCTGCGTAGCAATGGGCACTTCCTGCACTGTGACACTATCTTCACGGACATGGTCTCGCCCACTTGAGAGGTGATAAGACGGCCTGACTTGTAGGCTTTGATGAGAGACACTCCAACGTTTACGGTGCCACGCGGTCCAGGCGACAGAGACATGATCGTTCCTGTGATTACTAAATTACAAAGTTGGGTTCAGTTAGTATTTGTCATGATACAAATATACAGAAGCAAAGTTTAAAGGTCACTGCGCTTACCAAATTCACTGGTACAGAAACTGGTCTTGATGGTACCATCTCGTTTACATTCTTTGGTACAAAGTGGATTCTGGGGGACTGAAAAAAAATAAAAAAAATAAACATGTGCACCAAAATTAGGATAGCACGCAGTATAAAGAAAGGAAAAACATATATAGATATATATAGACTTAAAAAAAAAAAAATTCAATTTAACGCAATTCTCGCGAGATTTGCGTGTTGTTTTACTTGTGGCTATGGTGGCTAGTCGAATGAAAAATAACTTTGCTTGTAGTTTCATCAAACTTTCAAGATCATGGAGTGCTCAAGTAAGTATTAGAAATCAAAATAATGTTTTTGTCAAAAGCTTGTCTTATAATAGCAATGTTTATTCCCAAGGCTACTTTGGCTAATAAATATATGTTGTGTTTGCGTTATGGATCAATAGTTTATGATGTCTTACCTGGTCTTCTTCCATTTGGTTTTGTGACTGCAGGTGACCCTCTGCCTCTGGTGGGCTTCACTGGGTTAGTAGGCTCTGCAGGTGGAGGGGGTGGGACGTATTTGCTAGTGGGCACTGGCGGAGGTACAGTGATGGCTGGATGTTTTGGTTCAATGGGTTTGAAAGCAGGTACCAAAGGAATGGTTCTAGAGTCTACTGATGGTACCATAGAAGATCCGCGTGGGATGCTGTTGTACTGGGCCAGAAACCCATCAGAGGTCAAACTGAGATCAGACACAAATTGAACCAGCAGGACGTTGCCGCTGGTGATTATAGGCCTAAGAAACACAGAAAAGACAATAAGCAGTACTCTATATTAATGGAATATTAATAGGAATAAAACCCGGAGAAACTATACCGAGTATAAACCATATCAAATTCAGAACTAAACTATGTCTAAAATAAGACCAGGATTGCATCAGCTCTAACCCAAGACGAAACCCCACCTAAACCAGAATTAAACCAGGTCTGTGTGTCAAAACCAGGATTAAATCTTGGCAAAATCAGGGCTAAAGTACACACAAAATATAAGCCCTCTGATCACAGCAAAATCAGAAACAAAACTTGCTGCAACAGACTCCTGAGTGCCACTAGAATGAGCTTGCATACCATCAGTTGTACCACAGTTTGATAAGTAGCTATTAAAACGTACTCCGGAGCTTGGTCACCACAGTATTTGCTGATGAGCCGTGAATCATCTTTCTCCCCACCATTGTAGAACGCCACATAGTCAAAACGGCAGTAGGTATCAGCTTCGAGCACAAACTTTTCAAACTTGACTTGGATCACCTAAACAGAACAAAAAAAACTGTCAGATGTTTCGTTATGGGTGTGAACTCAATGTGTGTCAGACCATGTCAGGCTCCACAGTGATGAGCCAGGAGCAGCTGGTTCCTGGGGGGTACTTGTCATTTGGCCAGTTGGGAGTCGATATCTCTCCCTGGGCTTTGGTTATCTTCCCTCCACAGGTCTGCTGTTCTGAATAACACCGAAAAAAGAGTGGACCAAATGTTAGGTCATGTTTTTGATGAATAATTGAGTCCTGCTATAAACAGCTTTTATGATGTTCACACAGTCAGCCCAGTGTGAGCTCTGCTTTGAAACCTCTCCAATGGAGTAAAGTAATGTCATGTAACTCAGTTTAGGACCACATTGGTTAGTGTTTAACCATACAAATGTCTAAAATGAAGATTATCGGGGTCATTTTATATTTGTTTTACTTTATACAGTCTAGTGAAACAGTAAACAGTTTTTATAGTTTTTTTTTTTTATATTTTTCATTTCAAATTGACAAGCCTTCCACTGACGATGCATTGACTGCGTTTACATGGCAGTTAGTAATAATATTTTGATTATGGCAAAATGAACCTATATCTGGTTAAGTGAAAATATGCTAATATATAGAGCTGCATCAATCAAGCTTTTTCAGTCCCGATCCCAGTCCCGATATTTGGACTTTACCCAGTGATACTAATGCAAACACTAAAGGCATAGACAATTCTTTCTTAACTTTGTATTATCAGAAATAATAAACCTAAATATAATATAATTAAGATCAGATGACCCTCAAAATGCCTACCTTTTCTTTTTTAATTACAATGCAATATAATGTAATTTACCACATTTTTTATTTATCCGCTCATAATTTGGCTAAAATGTAATAAATTATATTGGATCCATTATCGGGCCTCATTCACTGATCCACCGATCTAGCTTCTGGACCTGGATCGCCACCAACGTCCGATCCAGTATCTGTATCAGTGCGTCCCTATTAATGTTGTAGTAATATTGTGCATTAAATCTCAGTCATCATTCTTCTTTGAGTCATATCAGTTTGAGGAGAGAAGCTTTGTATTGTATTCTTACAGTAACCACTTACCATCAACATAGGGCTTGATGCTACTATAATGAGCCACAAAACCTCTTGCTTGTGTTGCTTCATCAGAGACCATCTCCAGCATCATGGTGTTGGTGGTGGAGATGAGTGTCCCAGGCCTGAACGTCCCACAGAAGCGTCCCAGTTTCTGCACCAGGTAGGAGTGACCATTGTACACGTCCAGGTAGTCATATCGGCACTGCGAGTCAGCCTCCAAGTCAAAGATCCGGAAAGAAAGAGTCACTAGGTTCCCCTCTGGGACCTGAGTACAACATAGATGATGTGAGATGGATGAAGTCAACATTCAGAAATGTTGGGGTAAGTGACTCACTGTGATGCGCCAGGTACATTTACTGTTGGGTTTGTAGAGGTTTGGAAAGTCCTCGCTGCCGACGAAACCTGAGTCTGCGACCAGGTCTCCTCCACAGTTAAACACAGGCCTGTCATTAAGGAGGGGTAGCTTGAGTAAGATGTTGTTTTGTTTACGTCAACATAAAGGTCAGCATTAGTTTCAGTGCAGTAGTAGTTCAGTTAGTTCATCTTTGAATGTGATGATTTTTAAATTAATAATATTATATATATATTATCTATTATCAATTGAATGTATAATGGTAAAGTTGTGAACTGTTTACACTTGGAAGATGGGAGAATATATGATGCTATGTTGCTAAACTGATTAAAGTGAATGAAGGCCACTAGATGCTCTACAATATTACATATCAAAATCCAAGCTGAAATATTATAATAATAATAATGCATTAGTTTTATACAGCGCTTTTCTCAAGACTCAAAGATGCTTTACATTACATTATTCATTCACTCCACACACACCCGGTGGTGGTAAGCTACTTGTCTAGCCACAGCTGCCCTGGGGCACACTGACAGAGGCGGTGGCTGCCAGTCTGCGCCTACAGCCCCTCCAACCACCACCACCACATTCATTCATTCATTCATAGGCAATGCGGGTTAAGTGTCTTGCCCAGGGACAACGACAAAGTGTGCTTGGACGGGCACTCGAACCACCGACCCTCTGGTTGAAGGGCGAGCACCTACCCACTGCACCACTGCCACCTATTAACTTAAATTAACCATATCATAAGAGCAATAAGTGGAGAATAATTGAAATCCCAACACTGTATCAGCACTATAGTAAACACGTTTCTGTTCATTGTTTGTAGTTCATTGACCACATGATGTCTACAGTCTGCCTGTTATTTCACAGTTTAGAGTGTTATACTGTGATACTGTGTTATATCTGGTGTATGTCACAGTAATCACTCTGTGGGAGTCATGGGAAACTGCCAAAGAGTCAAGATTCCTGTTTATGGGAATGTAAGCAAAACATTTATCACTTTTTCTGCAAAAACTAACAATGTTGTATTGCCACTGACTTAACTGAACAAACCATTGAGAAGGAATGTCTGAAACAGGACCCCAACAATGTCAGACGCCTGCTAGTTAACAGTCCCGAACTAGCGCCAAGTTGCTCTGAATCTACCCGCACAGGCAAAAGCATTAACATCTGTGGCAGTCAAAACACCTCACATCAGGAGCCAAAAACCATCAAGCCATTCAAAAAAACAATGACACACTTACTGGAAGAAAGTGTAATGCCTGGAAAGACTAGTTATTGTTTTCCTATTAACACCAATAATACTTTTTGATTTATGTGAAAAGAATATAGTAGCTTATAAATTACTATCCCCAGTGCAAGACTCACCTGGTTGGTGCAGACTGCTGAGCCTTAGTCCACCTAAGAAACACAGACAAGCACAGAAAAATCCTATACATCATGATGCATTCAGGGCTACAGACAGTGGTAGAAGGAAGTCAGCAGTAGTGGTAAGTGGTAGGCGTCTCTGGCAGAGGGGGCGGGACAACAGCACTAAGGGGGATGACGTGTTAATTAGATACAGATGCTTCTCCACAATAACACTGGTGCTGACAAATCTAGGAAAGAGTGGTCTGGTGGAATAGTTGTGGCAAGGCTTTTGTGGACTAGTAGAGAAAGTATATTATGTTGTTGTATTGAACTTTTTTTAACCAGATCAACGTTGTAGGAGTAAGAAGGATGGCCTGGGGCGGTGCAGTGAGCGCTCAAATAGGGCCGTAAATAATTACATTCCAGCCTGCCAGACGTGACACCTTTAATCTACAGACAATGTTCCTTTAAGGAGAATTACGCTAAGCAGCGATCTGTCATTTCTACATAGTGGAAATCTTTTTTTATTCCATACCCTGGGCCCTGACATAATTCAGCAGTGGCAGACCATGCCCTTCAGACCTAGGCCTTCAGCCACTCATAATAATGGGAATTTCTACTGCGGTGTTAGACATGGAGGGGGCTGGTTCTTGTCCTCCTTCAGCCATTATACGGGCTAAAAAAAACTAGCTCGACCAAAAAGTGTATTAAGCGACATAAACCACCAATATTGTGCGTATAGCTAACTACCGATGCAGTTTGAATTAGCACTTGCCCAATCATCGGGGCTGAATAAGGTCACGTGGCCAGGCCCGTTAGAAGGCGCATGGTGACACCAACTTCAAATCTGATTGGTTGAAATATTAACGACTATATTTGCTAATGTGGCAATTCAATGTAGTGCACCTGTAAAACTGATTTTGAAGGGCCTCCAAGCAAACCTTTTTGACTTTGACCCTGCCTAGCAACAAAGGGTACCTGAAATGTGATTGGTTATAATGCTCTTATATGAAAATACATGTAAAGAACATTAGCCAATGATTTAGATTTTTTTTTAGGCCTGCAGAGAAGGATTTGCAGGCCCTGATGGCCCACCACTGTAATTCAGCTAGGATCAACTTTTACCCTTTGATATAAAGAGCTTTATACTGTATTTTGCATAGTAATATACCCCATAAAGTCGTGGTAATAATTGTGTACCCTGGATAAGCAAACAAACGTTGTAAGACTTGTCTAGAGTGAAATAAAGATCATTCTATGTTCCATCACATGTTGTCTATCAAGGAGTTTGTTCTCCCCAATGTGTTTGTTACTGGTGAGAATTCAGGAATGTCCTGGAAGATACTAACTTAAATAGACATCAGCAAATGAATCATTACCTTTTTGTGCATCTTCATCATCATTGTGAAATACAGAAGAGGAAGAGCTGCCATAAAAACACTGGTCCAGATCTTAGCACTGTATTGTTACCAATATGAGCTGGTCACTGAGCAAAGGTCGACTCTGGGCTTATGATTATGATTATGATATGAATATGATTTTACTTTAATTTCATTAGACATATGATCCTTCTTCTTGAGACCAACAGCTGAAGGGAAAGTTCCAGATAAGTATTAATGATTTATCTTCACTTACCACATTACTATAACTCCCAGAGCTCCTTTGGCTCCATTTGAGCCACAAAACTGCCTGTTTGCCCCCCTTCAATTTCAAAGCTGTGGGAGTTGTCCTCTGGTTTCTGGCCTACATAAGAGGCCTGAGCAAGGGATACTGTTTCTAATGCTACAAATTCATTTTAAAGTCTACAGAAAAGTGACACCTTGATCAAAGATAGACACAATGTAAACATACAAGCCACAGATTCAGATTACAAGAATCAAGAATAACATAGACCGATGGATTAAGAAGAAGTCCAAAGGGTGCTGTGTCGTTTAAGTCCAGTGAAGCTGTAGCAGAGCCTGGGATGACGTGCAGTGTCTGCTGGAGACTGCTGGAGACTTGTGTGGGAGTAACATTGACTTTTAAACTTTGCAGAAATCCAAGCCAACAACTAGTTCATCTCCTTACAGAACTGTCAGTGATCCCCCTCCTGTGGTCTAATCTGAGGTTGAACAGCGGGGAGGTGTAAAGATAGATGACTAAAGGTTGGAGTGGGGCAAATGGAAAACATAGTGGATTCATATTACGAGTTGTTTTCAGATGTACTCTAAAGATTGGCCTTGTGTGACTACACGCAGTCATGTATGTCAGTATATTATTCATATTAACATACTGTTATCCACCAAGAAGCCACAATACATCATTTCAACAATGACCAATTGATAGCTTGTGTACAGTATGTGATTAATTGTTTTATATTGTGTCTGAATAGACTAAACTAAAAATACATTTCCAGTGACCTCTCCACAAGTCACCTAATTGTAACTTCCTTCAAAAGCCCCTAAACTTGTTATATTCGGCAAACTCTGGTCTAAAACCGTCTTAGTGCTGCCCTCTTTGGGTTGAACAGTGGCTACTGCAGTTGAATTTTCCTGTTGGTCTCAACGGTACATCTTGGTTCTTGCCGACGTCACAGACTGCGGCTCT
>JAVQKC010198048.1:0-18885 GCA_036025475.1 Philypnodon macrostomus | reverse complement strand
CGGCAATTCCTTTTTGAGTTATCGCGTTCACAGCTAGGATCTGCGGACGCGGACGCGGACGAACACCGACGTGATTCCATAATATCGGCGACACGCTGTTTTCGCCGATATAATAACATCTAATTACTCACTACAGTATCTCAGGAGACTCTGACATAGATCCTTTTAGTATTCTTGTCTGTATAAACCAAGACAGATGTGTTTATTGCTCCGTACAGACACTTCTAATGTGATCCTCTGGTGGCCCCACCCTGAGGCTACGTCATCAGCACGTCACTTCCCACAAAAGCAGGCTCCTGATTGGTTATCGCTCTGCGAATTTTTGAAAAAAGTTCAGATTGTTCAACTCTGGCAAAAATTCGCCCAGTCTCCTCGCGTGTTTCGCCTTTTCGCGTTGTTTGTTTCGTGTCGACCTTTTCACATCTATCGTGCCGCAGAATGACTTGTCGTGCGACAACGCACCTTTACAGACTTAACATTGAAATCAGTCGCTCTTGTCGCGTCTGGTGTGAACGCACCATAAGTATGTAGAAATTCGGGCTGCACAATAATTTGCACACAATTTCTGTATTCGCACATATCACAATAATACCATGGTAGATATACTGTAGATGGTAAACATAGATTTACACTTTAACATTTTAACCAGCTTTATTGATTCTGTTTTTATTAATGCTGTTTTAAAATTCTTTCTAAATTCTGTCCACTGTTGATTCTACCATTTCCCTTTTGTAATGGACTAACACTGTTTTACTATTGATTTTTGACATTGTTGTCTATTGTTGATAATGGCTTATTTTTACTCATTAGGATGCCCATTGTAGAACTGGCACAGAACTACAGATGAAAACTAGCCTATGACTAATTCTGGCATGTTATAGGTTTCTGTTGTTAATATGCACTGTCCTGGTATAAATAAATAAATAAAAAAAATATATATATGGCGATACTCGATATACTGCACATAAAAACATATATCTGCAGACCTTGAAGGAAATGCAGTGAATTTAATCATTAGAATAGTGAATACTTGAACTGTATCTCACAAATAAGTCAACTTTCTCAAAGAAAATGTAAGTACTGCCAGATTTTATTTTTGTGAAATACACAAAATATAATAAATAATATACTGAATATACTGATACAGTAAAAAAGAAAACAAAACTTGATATCTAAATAATATCTAATACCATTTACTTCCTCCTACTATCTACACCATATAAACCACACCTTTTTTACTATCCCCAGAGTCAAGAACGTAATTGGAAAACATGCATCGATCTTTAAAGGACCATTTGATTGGAATGATCTCCTTAACCTCCCTTCAGTTTGGGTAATATCTGTATCTGTGAATAATCATCATTTTGTCTGAATCCAAATGTACTCTTTGCTGGCAAAAATCATATTCCCTTTGCCTCTGATGTAAGTGAACAAGGGCAGATTTTTGAGGGCTGTGATGGGTGTGTGCTTGTGCATGTATGTATTATCTCTTTTTCTTATGTGCTGAAGTATAGTTGTACTGGGTATTATTGTATTTGTGGAATTTTGAGGACCCCCTTGAAAACGAGATGATTCGCCTCAAGGGGCTTATCCTTGTAATAAATATATGTCACTCATATATTTTGCCCCACCCCATATTCAACACAAAACCAAGCTTATGAACATGGTAAAAACTACAATGAAAGTCTGAGGTGAAACACATGAAACGCTGTTCAGTCTATAATACTATATAGAATATATAGAGTATTCTGTAACATGCCTGGCCAATAAAATCATAATCAACATGTGTCCTGAATATGAGTTGCTTCCCTCTGGCAGGCGCTTCAGAGCTGCTAAATGAATGAATGTATGTATGAATGAAAGTATGAATGTCTGAATGTATGAATGAAAGTATGAATGTATGAATGTATGAATGTTTGAACATATGCATGTCTGAATGTATGAATGCTTGAACATATGCATGTGTAACCCTGCCATTTTTAGGCCTTGTTCTTCCCTTAATGAGTCTTCCCCTTGTCCAGCTTCCTACACTAAGTGTAAATTATCGTGAGACTTTGCGTGTCTCCCGCGGTAGGTTCAATAAACATGGGGACGCCCATTGCTTGTTAGAGTGTGTGTGGAGCTGGACATGGGTGGATCTGCTGCAGTTCATAGACGTTCATAGAATGCATGCATGTATGTATGTATGTATGAATGTATGTACATCACCTTGGTTAATAAGCCAAAAAGCTAAATGTACATGTGTACATTATTGCAGTTATGTTTATCCTAATGTGCAGATAGTTCCTGACAAATTTGAGACAATAAAGTTTATTCTGATTCTGAAAGCTAATATCTACAAGTGAAATATTTAACTGAAACACACGTATTTCCTTATCCAATTCAACATGTCTATGTTTGATTTGTCATAGCCTCTGAATTATTGATCCAGTTTATTTTAGTGGCTGGTGTAGAGTGACAGCAGCACAATGGGAACACAAAGAAAGTAAACAAGTGTGAAATGATCGATGGATTTGATGGTTAGAACAACATCAAACAACAGTTAAAATTAAAAAAGAACACGTTTAATGGCTGAACATGTTGAAAATGTTTCTGTAAGAATTATCATACATGTTATGTTATGAAAGAAATGTAATATGTAAACTCAATGCCATATCCAGTATCTCAAAGACTAGACACACGAGGTCCTTCGATGAACTGTACCACATTACAGTCATCATAGGCCAAATGGATCTCACCAAGCCAAGCCTAACCACGCTTAGCCAAGCCTGACCTCGTTTTTAATAATAAAATACTTTTTCATTTTTGAACCAAACCTTCTCCTGAGTCCGCTTTAGGGTCCAAATCCATAGCCTAACAGTTAGCACTATTTTTTCCACTACAGTTTTGATTTTAATACACATAAATAAATGCAAAGAATATAGACTTTATCACAATGGTACTAACTTACAAAGTCAAGTACAAAAATAACAACTCTGCATCAGTTTTGCATCTGTATAGTTCTTTGAGCTCTAGCTAATTTGTAAAAGCATAAAACAAAGCAAATCCCTTTTATCACATTGACTCCAAAGCTGTTTAATTGAGCTCTTTCAAGTGTTTTGTATAGATGACTTTTAAATGATAATCAGTGCAGTAGTATTTCCCCGATTAATTTATTTTTTCAATGTATATTTTCTGTGCTGTTTATTAATTATGTATTTTTTCCCACATTATTACATTAGTTGATCACACAATGTTCCCTCCCCTTTAAAAAAAATACATAGTAAAACTAAAAATATATTTGTATTGTTCTTGATCAACCAGCTGCATGGGGCTGCTCATCGATTCCTTTGTGAGTTCTAATATTTGAGTGGTGCAAGGCTATAGCATTTTCTTAGAAGGACAGTTATGCTTACCTGACCACTTGAGGAGATACGTTGAAGGATGTTGTATGAGTCTGTATGAATGGTTTTCTGTGTATTGCCCAGGGTGTACCCAGAAAATTGTAAAATAATGTAAACCAAAAAAAAAAAAACATTCAGCAATTGGCATCTACAGAAAGTGAAAGTAAGATGGGTCAGTTGCCCACTACATTTTTTTTCTCTGACAAGGATAACGTTGCCCGTTTGTTGGTTGGTTGGTATGTCAGCTTCACGCAAAAAGTACTGAACGGATCTGGGTGAAATATTCAGGGAAGGTCAGAAATGACAAAAGGAACATTTGATTTGATTTTGGGAGCGATCCATGGAAATGAGCTGCCTTGGCGGAGGTCTTTGCTCTCAAAATCAGCTCTGTCCATTCCCGTGTGCACAGATCCTTCATGTTAACAAAATAACTCAAAAAAAGTTTGCTGGATCTTTTCCATATTTTATAGACAAATACATATAACTACGCCAAACTGGGTTGATTTTTACAAATTAACTAATTAATGCCATGGTATGCAAATTACATGGGTCAAATACAATAATTATCAATATTCCCTGTTGCACTGTGGACACAATGAAACTTGGTGAAACAGTGATTCTACACAGTGTACCCAACATAAAATATTATTATGGCCCCACCCTACAACAACCTGGAAGTCGGCCATTTTGGATTGAACTTGGGAATTCAGGTATATTTGACAGCCCCCAATTTACACATAGTTTGCCCGATTAGGCTCAAACCTGAAACACCCTAGCCTGATATATACTAGCCCCGTCTACTTTTTTTTTTTTTCAAAAGTAGGGTCTGGTCCCTTGCTCAAAGCGAATCATTTCTCTACATTTTTGTGGATGGACCAGTCGTGACTTCCTTGACTGTGTGTGGTCATGTCTGGTGTTTCTGATCAGTTTACTATACATTGTTAAACTCCGCCCCTTGAAATTGAATGCAATCAACGAGAGACCAAACTAACATCTTTGTAAAGAACAGGAACAGAGTTAATATAAAACTCCTGCACAAATGAATATATACTAGAATATGTACCAATACTTTACTGTGCAATTTAAATCTTTTGTTAATTTAAGAATGCCTGGAATCAGGGCTTGACATTAGCACTAGCCAACTAGCCAAATGCAGATTAATTGTAGCTAGTAAGACATTCACCATCACTAGCCACTTTGTCCAGTTGGATTTTAGACATACATTTGAATACCTATAAAAGTTTTCATTAAAACATACAAGCCACATTTAAACTACATCCCAACTAAAAAGACCATTTTAAACCCAAACTTAAAACCCTATACATAATCTAACTAGGCCTGGTCTGTCATCAGGGCCATAGGAGATCTCCTAGAAGCACCTATTTCTTGAACCATTTTCATTATTGAGAGAACAGAATGTATCAAAGTACAGGTTGCACCTCATTTAGTCTGCATTAGTCACATCCACAGTAAACAATCACTCACGCCGTCTACGGGATTTCTTCTTGTTTATTCATTTTTGGTAATTGTCCTAAATTTAGGGGTGACTCACCATTATGCTGCGATGTTTGCTGAGAGAAGATTTATCAAATGAAAAAGCATCACAACGCATTAGCGAGACAAACGGTAATTAAGATTTCATAGTCAACATGTTTTATTCAGGGCTGGTAAAACATTGTGGGAGAAATGTCTTTTGGTTGCATTGATTTCTTAATTATATTGATGGAGTCTAGTGAATGAAATGTTTGGCATCATGGGGGATTTTAATTTGCATGAGAGAGACATTGTATGTTTTTTATTTTATTTTATTACAAAATGTCCACAATATTGCATGGTTCTTTATTGTCTATTGACAATCTAAATTGTATTCATTTTCAAATTACATTTTATTATTTTCCCCACACATTATCAGCAGCTAGTTCTGGCCTGAATATACATACACTCACAGACCACCTATTTACCTGGTTGAAATGTAATGTAATAATGGCCAATAATGTAATCATAATGTTTGGCCATTTTTAATATAATAAAACCAATAATGTAATAATGTAATACAATAACATTAGACTTATAACCTGTCATTATTACATTCTAATTTTCCAAAAAATATTACTTTATAGGCAGGTATTGCATTATTGCCCATTAGACGACGGTGAAGGTTGTCATTCATCCAGGTAGAGGCAGATGAAAGCTTTACAACAATCAAAACCTTGTCCAGATGCCCTTTTTCAACTTTCAGAATTATTGCCCATTATTACATTATCAGTTTCAACATACCTGTTAATATAATTACATTGAATCAAGCCAATTGATTTAGCCATGCACATAAATCTTTATGTAAGTACTCACATTCACATAATTATTGATAGAACATGCAGCAGCAGAAGACTACACCAAATATGGTCTCCCTAATAAAGTGGCCAAGAACACTAACCACTGTCTTCAACCATTGGGCAACCATTCACTAAATCACTAAAGACTTTTAGTGCACATTACAGCCCAGAATATATTGTGTGGCAGATACCCAAGTCTCCCACTGCTAGACTGAACTGTGTAGGATGCGCTGTTGCTCAAGTATCCTTAGAAGCCTCCTCCGTCCTCCCTCCTAGATCCTCAGTGCAGCATTAAGAGCTTTGGGATTGTAAATACATGCGTAAATAATATTTTAGGGCGAATGAGAAGTAAAGACTTCAAAATGTAGTTGCCTTATTTACCCCATGTTCAACAACATTATTCATCAAGAAATAGACCCGAACCATTTAGTAAACACGTTTTTCGCTGTATTTTTGGGGGGTATTTTAAAATTCTGAGTGAGCCATTATGTTGGGATATTTTGGTAAAATTTAAAAGCCTTGAAAAGGAAGCTACTAAGTGTTTTTGATGCTTGCTAGTGAGCCCTACGGAAGTGCAAATCTGACCACATACAAAATATTATTGGATCAAAGGTGAAGTTATTTTAGGCTATGGTCTTACACAACATGTTACGCCATTTATTGAGAAATACATAAAGGTCAGGGCGGACCTAAAGACAAACTCGACTACTACTACTCATCAAGGTCAGATATAGTCATTTGAATAATTTTCTTCAGGTCATAAAAAAGCCATTGAACAATGAGCAATTATATTTAATAGTTTACTGTGAGTATGAAACTAGACAACAAAGAAAAGGTCAACAGAGAAATAAATAAATGAAGGCTTTGGAAACAGGCAACAATTATCATTTGTTCATCTGACAATGGCCTCTTCTCCACAACATTCTGATGGCTCCAAGTCATGTCAACATAATCACCAATGTCTACTGTATTACTCATGTAGACAGGTCACTTTATTAGGTCGACCCATTATCAGCCCAACAAACCTAATCTAAATCTAGCCTGGCCAGGCGTGACCAACTCTGTTCCTGTTCTATACGAAAATGTTAGTCTGGCTCCAGGCCGGAGTTGACCGATGTATAGTAAACCGATCAGAAACACCGGACATGAGGCTAAAAAGCCACACATTCACGCACACGGCCTGATGTTAACAAGGAAGTCATGTTAGGAAAGTTTGTATACGACACGGCCAACAAAACACACACTCAGACGGCTCGTGATTGGTCAGTCTGCAAAATTGTTGAGAAATGATCCGCTGTGAGGAAGGGAGGGGCTGATATACAAGGCTAGGTCTGGCATTGATGCTAACTGGCCACTTTATTAGGTAGCCCTTGTATCTAATAAACCCGGCATGGTCTTCTGCTGCTCATTCATGTTTTGTTATTTCCAGAGATCTGCAGCCCTGGATGTAACGATCGGTGATCCAAGCTATTGTTGGCTTTCTATTATCTCGAACCTGACCTCGGGCGTCAACAAGCGACAATCGCTAATCACTGCCTATTGTGTTGTGAGATGGTTGTATACGCAAATCCCAGAATATGTCATTCATTTCGGGCCACGCTATCTTCAAAAGAAATCATCTTCTTTACTTCATTGTGATGCTTGATTTTTTGACGTTCAGCAGGTCTTGTCCTGAACATACGGGCACCACTAAATCCACTGGCTTGATGCAATGCGTTAGGGCGATTAGAAATTGGACGTCATAAGCAAGTAAGTAGGTCTACCTAATAAAGTGGCCACATCTACCTAATAAAGTGGCCACATCTACCTAATAAAGTGGCCACATCTACCCAATAAAGTGGCCAGATCCACCTAAGTGGCCAGATCTACCTAATAAAGTGACCACATCTTCCTAATAAAGTGGCCACATCTACCTAATAAAGTGGCCACATCTACCTAATAACGTGGCCACATCTACCTAATAACGTGGCTACATCTACCTAATAAAGTGGCCAAATAAACCTAATAAAGTGGCCAGATCTACCTAATAAAGTGGCCAGATCGACCTAATAAGGTGGCCAGATCTACCTAATAAAGTGGGCAGATCTACATAGTAAAGTGGCCAGATCTACTCAATAAAGTGGCCAGATCTACAAAATAAAGTGGCCAGCTCTACATCATAAAGTGGCCAGATCTACATCATAAAGTGGCCAGATCTACCCAATAAAGTAGCCAGATCAACCTAATAAAGTGACCAGATCTACGTCATAAAGTGGCCAGATCTACCCAATAAAATGGCCATATCTACATAATAAAGTGGCCAGATCAACATCATAAAGTGGCCAAATCTACCCAATAAAGTGGCCAGATCTACCTAATAAAGTGGTCAGATCTACGTCATAAAGTGGCCAGATCTATGTAACAAAGTGGCCAGATCTACGTATTAAAGTGGCCAGATCTACCTAAAAAAGTTGCCAGATCTACCTAATAAAGTGGCAGATTCATTGTATTGAATTTTCCCTTGCCATTTCTGAATCCCAGAGACAGAAAGACAGCATTGACAAAATTGAAAAAATACTTTCTAAGGTTTCTGGCGGCCCGAAGCTGTGTGCTACTAAATGAAAAGCTTTTTTTACAGCACAATTACCTCTGTGTTGTGTGATTTCCACAAAGCAGAATCTTCCCCTAAACGCCCAAAAGTGACTCGTTGGTAAATCCAGTGCTAGTTCAGATCGATCTCAGGACCACCTTGGAGGAACAATCAGATATCAGGCGTTGTGCAGTGGGAGAATGGTTAGCATTTCTATTTCACATCAAGGGCATGGACCAGCTGTGTATATGAGTATGTAAAATCCCCCCTCAACAGACACTCAACCTACTTTGCCTATTCATGAGGTAATGTGGTTGTGTGATTAGTGTTTGGTGGTGGCTGTTAAATGGCTGCCATGTCTCCATCTGTGTGCCCTAGGGCAGCTATGGCTACGGAAGTTGTTTACCACCACCACTGTATGGTCTGAAAGAATAATGGACTGATTTGTAAAGCAGTTCAATCCAGTTCTGCATCTTCATGATATGTACCTGTGTGCAACAGTTGAAAAAGATCCTGAAAAGACTTTTTGAGTTATCGCGTTCACAGTGGACCGACGTGATTCCATAATGTCGTTGTTTCGCCAATATAATAATGGCCAATAATGCAATACCTGCCCATAATGTAATAAAGTTTTTTAGCCAATAATAACATTTTGTCTGGGCTTGGCCATTATTACATTAATTAATTACATACCTCATCTTATCAGCCTATTGCTTACTATAAAAAATTGTCTAGTGAATATAAATGTGGTTTATAGTGTTAACGACCAGCCCTGCGTAGGCGTATACTAAAGCCTTCTTGTCGAATCCCCCGTGGGTAAAGCCTCATTGACGCGCACGCTCGTATCTCGCGCCTTATTGGCTGCGCACGAGAGGCTGGGGGAAGCTTGGACTTATCTACAGCGTCGGTTCACGGAGAAGACTCCACAGTGCGCTCACGGCTGGTGCGCACGAAGCATCTCTCCAAAAAAACACGAGGGATAACTTAAGCTTAACTGCGAAGCGATGTCTGTTTTTGTCTGATTTTCCAACTCCCGGACCATTGCTATCCAGATAGTACTAAACATCCGAGGAGATTGTGGATTTCTCTCGTATTTTTGTGGCTACAGTAAAGAAAGGGATAGAGGTGTATAAACTTTACGCATACATCCACACGTTTTCTGGATAGATCACGCCATGGATTCGCGCTACAGCCGCACCTTTTGCTAGTTATCGCTGCCATTAAAAAAATCCATTCGGACATGACGGACTTCCACAACCGGAGCCAAACCAGCGCGCGTCGCAGTGACTACGTGTGGCAGTACGAGTACTACGACGACGAGGAGCCAGTGTCTTTCGAGGGACTCAGGGCGCACAGATGTAAGCGACGCACGGTTTCTCTTACGCATAGCAGACTGGATCAATCAGTTCCTATCGATAACACATGGTAAAAGGGGCTTGTCTATTCCCGTGGTTCATGTTGGACTTGAGTGATTTTACAAGTCAAACAAACGTCCCAATTTATAGCCTACTTTTAGAAGCGTCAATTCTACTGAAATGCACTTTATATTATTATTGGATTATTATTATATATTAGACATATTAAGAGTGTATTGTACAAAATCTACTTGTCAGACAGCTGGTGAAAAATTCTAAACGTTTGCCATTCATATCTAGATTTGGTGAAAAGTGGCAGTCAATTAGTTAAAATTGTTCTGAAAACCCCCTTATTGAATATTATTTTTGTCACTCAGACAGACACACACAGATAAAACAAAATAATCTAAATCTAGCTCATCTTGTATGAAAATGATCTAGCAAATCTCAATGTTGGATAATGAGGGCTGCACAATTCATCACAATCTAATAGATTCGAGATTTTAATGATTGCAATTAGCAAATCCTGCAAATTGTAGGCAATAATAATAATGATATATTATTGCTCTTTACAATGCCCAAAGCTTTCACAAAGCACTTACATTTTCAGTCCATTATTCATTTCCTCCACAGTCACACCTGGTGGGGGTAAGCTACCCTGAGGCACACTGATGGAAGCGTGTCTGCCAATTTGCACCACAACCGCATTCAATTCATAGGCAATGTGGGTTATGTGTCTTGCCCAGGGACACAATGACAGTATGGATGGGGACTTGAACCGTTTACCCTCTGGTTATAATATCTGCTTACCTTGTTTAACCTCTACAAACATGTCATTTTTGTGGAAGTTGAACAGCTAATATTTTGCAAAGAATGAGATATTATACACAATTGTGCAGCCTTATAAGACAAACACAGTAGTAGCCAATGGAGATGGCATTGAATTAAGCATGATTAGATCAGGCTTAACTGTCATATTACGTTGAAGCTACACTTATTTTAATTCTTATTGTTGGAAAATCTTCCTGATAAACAAGTGACTAAAGCTCTTCAATGCAGCCAAAAAAGCAATCACTCGTAAATGGAAGACTGGTTGAAAATTAGTAATAAAATGTATGAAATGGAGAGACTGACATTTATGCTGCCATCACACCATGAAAGCCGAGAGGTCATGTGTTATCACAATTTAACACCAGCGGCAGAATCACCATAGACTTTTTTTTTAATTGGTCAAATTAGGAGCCATTCTCCAGCTCAACATTACCTCAGGGCTTTGTATTGTGTAAAACAGCAGAGCTTATCATATTATAGAAGACAGAAAAAAAATTGAACATTAATAGATTCTTCAATCGATGCAACTTTAAACCTGGCTAATTAGATCTAGTTGGACATATTGATAAAATAGGTTGTACGAGCCTGGTTTAGCTCAGTCGGTACAGTGTGCAGCCTATATTCAGAGCTTACAGCGATCTCCCGGTGGTTTTGATGTTTGCTGTTTATTTAGTTGCTTTATTAGCTATTTCTCAGTATTATTTTTTAGTTAATTTGCAAATTCTAACCCCCATATTCACATTATTGTCTGACGTCTAATTGTGTAGTCTTTGTTACCCCCATTTGTGTCCTGGCCTGATCAGCCAGTTTAATAACCCTCAGTTTGTTCTTTGTTAGGTCATTTGTCTTATGTTCTGTTTAGTTACTGTGGGAGGTGGATTTAGTTAACATTGTTTGACCTCTTATGGGCCCAACATTTGTATTTTTTGCCTCTATTTCAGTTGGCTAAATAAACGTAAATTAAAAATGGACTGTAGGGCATTTCATGTATACCTCAAACTTTCATTGCCATTTTTACCACGTTCATAAGCTTGTTTTTTGTTTTGAATAGGGGTGGGACAAAATATAAATATTTTTTAGATATACTTACTGCCATATTAGTATATCAGAATTTATAATATTTTGTATAATTCACAAAAATCAACTTACACTTACATTTTGTTTCTTCTTTTGAGAAAGTCGACATATTTGGGAGATCAATTTGAAGTATTCACCGTACCAATTATTAAATTCACTGTATTTCATTAAAAAAATATATAAATTAATTGGAATACAGTTGAAATACTGTATTAACTCCTTCAAGGTCTGCAGATATAGTGTAGAGTATCGCAGTATTGTCATAATGAGATATTATTGGTATCATGAGCCATGTATCATGTATCGTATCGAATTGTGAGGTACCCTGATGTTCCCAGCCCTAGTTTTGAACAGGCATACTGATATACCATATCTGATAATGCTCTCAAGCACTGCAGAGTAAAAAATCTACACTATTTTGGTACTGACACCAAAGAGCTTGTCTAAGGAGAAAGTGCAGCCTTTGTGCCAGACAACCACAGAGAACCAGTTCAAATGGAAGTCCACATGCCAACCCAAAGCCATCTGAGAAAAAAAATGAGACTCTGAGATCCTCTCTGTCCATTGCATAATACAATGTAATTGCAAACTAGGATTGAAATCAATATTATAATATTCGCAATTAGCAAAAACAAAATATATGTAAAAAAAAAAAATGACATGTTATGAAAGGCAGGTGGTAGTTTAACAGTTAATATTTGGGTCTTCTTTCAAGTGTCAGAGTCATGGTTTATATCTGTCTGAAAAATTGTTCATAGCATTGCGATCATGAAATTCCTATGTAAACTAAGGTAAAGAAACGATAAACATAATGGTTTTTGATCATATCTTTGGCCAAGAACAGCCAAACATAAAGGGGGAACTATAAATAGACTTAGTAGAAGGCTGAGATTGCCCAGATTATCACCTAGAGAGCTGCCACACAGAGGGAAAAAAATTAATGAGCACCCATATATCGGACGTACATTTTGAGTCAGGCTTAATCACAATGGAAATATGCTGTTGAAAGTAAATTGTATTCAAAGGAGTGCCCAGTAGCAGAGTATAGCACACAATCTTTATGAGTGGAGTCTGCATGTCCTCCCCGTGTTATTGTGGGTTCTCTCCAGCTTTCTCTATTGTCCTAAGACGTCCATGTGTAACGAAAATGAAAATTGGTCCCATGGTCCCCTTATATCCAGGGCGTATCCCGCCTAAGGCCCCTAGCTGCTGGGATAAACTGCCTAACAGGAGTAAGCCCAAGAATATGAATCAACACACATTGGCAAGGTTTGTTTAGAAATTTTGACATTAATCGTGCAGTCCGACTTTGTTAAGTGTTATGTTGGTCTGTTACCTATATGTATATCTTCTTTTGATCAGAATTAGACAATATATTCCGATGTCTTGCAATCGGACATGCCGGGAAATTCCAGTTACTCAGATAGACTTAGATAGTTAGAACATATAAGGCCCCCAGGTTAATAGTCACATTACCAGATCAGCCCCTGCTCAGTCTGGCTTGTGACTGTCTGGGTTTGTCTAGTCTTTTTGGCACTCAGCTATTCTTCACACAATTTAATCTTTGCACACACTTTCTGACTTTAGATACCTAAATGTGACACTCGGGTGATGTTACAAGTCCTTTCTCTAGGGGGAGCTTCACAGAACTCATAGATGTACAGGATGGGTATTAAAGGTCAGATTATGCTATAAGAACACCCACTTAGACTTGATGAGAAAGTCCAATTAGACACCTGTCTCACCTGTCCCTGTTTCCAGACAGGAACAAACCATTTGAGACAGTTTTTGGGGGTTTATAAAAAAAATAATAAAAAAATAACCACTGGGTGCATTTGTTGACAGTGCAGGAGCAGGCAGGAGCACTTTGTGGTTTGCCCCAATTCATAACATCATAAATAGGTCAATCCATTTTCATCTTTTGGAGCGGATTATACAGTAGCTCAACATAATTAGAAAACACAACTTTGGGTTTGAGGTAGAAACCACATTAGAACATAATTAAAAGATCAGAAAAGGAACAAAAGACCAAAGGAACATATTGAACGCTGACAGAAGTGACACTGAAAGACTTTCTTGACGTCTATGGCAAGTACGGCAAATTTACAAACAACCTGTAAACCAGGCACGACCATGACCAAGGCTTGGGGCCACAATGTTATGGGATTTCATAAGGCCCTTTTATCATATACTATTTATGGCATTCCAGCACCATCAAAGAGCTTTCTTGTGCGAGTCCTTAAAGAGTAACTAAACCCTAAAGCAAAACAAACACCCTTTAGGTTAAACAGTGGCTACTGCAGTTACATTTTCCTACATGTCTATGTCAGGCCCTCAGGCTCTGATAGGCCCTTGGGTCTCATTTAGAGACACACCTGTAGTAAATCAGGAGTTTGATTTGAGGTCTCACACCTTGGCTGTATTCTGTTTGAGAGTGCACCTCTGGAGCAGGAGACATGCTAATGTGGAACATGCTTATGAGGTGCTGGTGTGTTGGCGTGATACAATATATGTTAAGGATTAACTTTATTTTCTTTTTAAACCAGTTTAGTCCAACACACTAATATAAAAGTACGCTGTTACCACACTTATTATAAAATAAAAAAAAATAAACAATAAAAAAATTAAACATCAAAACCAACCAAAATTCAGAATAATCCAGCAGGTGTTGGGAATGTACCACTAAGCTTTACCAACTGCCAAAAACCCAAAAGAAGGAAGAGAAGTGCATTGTGGGCAATTTGGACTGAGCCAAGTGCTCCAAGGACGCACACCTGCATCCTTCATGAATTAGCCAAATGAAGGACTCCAGATCCAGACAACGCGGTGAATTAAATGAAACAGAACAGCACTTGGCGCGGCATTAATGATAGGTAGTGGCTGAGATTTAAAGAAGCCTCCCAAATGGAATACAGCACAGATTCACCCCAAACCTTGCCCCAGCCCCTCTGTCTCTACCTGGCTCTGTCCATTTGTGAAGCATTTTTCATATTTTGGCTGTGGGTCTACAATGGCTCTGACCCAGGTGTTTAGTTCCATTTTAAATATTCTCGCCGGATCTGAACATTTTCGGTTGTCATGCAGCAAAACTAGATTATGGCATCCCACATAACTTCTGTCCACTAGATAGTGAAGATGCCTATTGTTCTCTAGAAAATCCAACATTGTACGTCTGAGCATTGCAAATGAACGGACTGAAAACGTTGTGATTTTTGTCTTGCTCTTTGCTCTGTTTAATGTGATGGCTAAATATTTTCAGTTTCAGTCAAGTTTTTAACAACAATGCAATTGGAGGCACTGAGCAGTGTTATAGGGTAGATTGTTGTGTAAATAATCTCTCCTTGTTGAAATGAGGCTTTGTAGACTAGATAATGTTGCTATAAGGGGAAAAAAACAATACTTTTCAGCCATTTTTAACAGTCAAAATTGTCCAAAGAAAATTGTCAGTCTTCTAATATCTGGTAAAGTTGAAAGGAGACACTGTAGTTAATTTAAAAACTCCTAATTATTCCATAGCTACCACGGTCAAAGTAATAGCTTTTTTATTTCAGTTTCAAAATAGCTATCCTAAATCAGTTCAGCCAGCCGTATTGGCCATTCTGCTTCAATAAGTGGGGAAGTAGGCATAGTGAAATTGATAATAGGTGCCTGGCAGAGCACTGTAGTCAATATGAAATAACACCTTATTATTATATAAGGTGTATATCAGGTCTGTATAAATGGTCCTCCTTTCATTGATGTGAAATTAATTGATGTTCTCTATAAGCTCAGCAGGGTTGAAGAAGAAAGGCTGGAGGCTGTGTGAAGCAAGTTTGGGAGCTGCAATTTGAATGTGCAAAGTGAAAACTCAATCATCTAAGCTGTTGCTAAAAGGGTTTTCCTTTTTAGCAACAGCTTAGATGATTGATGAAACGTTTATTTAGCCTATAGGCCCCAGCGGACCCCACTTTGGGAACCACTGCCCTGGAGAATGGCCTGTTGTCTATTCAAGGTTTAAACCCTGGTTAAACTGCAGAGATGAAACCAGAACTAAACTAGGTCTAACCAGCCTGTGACTACTGTTTATTATCCCAGAAATGTAAACGTCTTTGATTTGATTAAAGAGCTTTACAGTGCAGTCTGTATATCTGATACTCTGATACTTCCTGGTTTGTGAGAGACCGTGACAGAGGGTTGGGAGAACATCATTCAAACTTTTAAAATTACTTTTTTTGGGTTCATATCAGATCATTTTGTGCAGGCTTCTCATCATTCTAAAGCAAGGACTGTCCATTGTCCAGTTAGGATTGTGATGTTTCTGTCCAACTCTTTTGAAAGTGAACCTCTTTGGTGGAACAGAAGGCCAAAGAAGTACACTTTCATAGTACATTGGTGGAAACTTAGGCACCTTCACCCAAAACCCACTGTTAACTAAATCAGACTCTCACCTTGTATTGGTAAATTATATTCTTAAAAGGTCCTATATTCTTCAAAATGGACTTTCCTGAGATTTTAACCATGTTATAATGTGGTTTCCTCAAATGCCCAAAGTTGTGTTTTTCATTCAGGTGTTGATTATAGTCCTCTCCAGCTGAAAACTATTATTGATGTAATAAATCAACAATTGCCCAGAGAAGCATTGTTGCTACTTTGCTAGCTTACCACCATGTAACAATGTATCTGATTGGAGATGATGTGTAAAAAGTGGTTGGAGTTTATTTTTGGAAACCCCTGAAAACAGACACAAATGGTTTGGTCCTGTCTTAAAGAGACAGGCGCCTAATCAGAGTGTCTGTTAACATCAGAGGCAACAAAATAATCCTCTTACTAATTCTGACTTGTTCTTTTTTCTCCTTGCAGACTCCATTGTGATTGGCTTCTGGGTGGGACTGGCTGTGTTTGTCATCTTCATGTTCTTTGTTCTGACTCTTCTCACCAAGACTGGAGCACCACATCAGGAGTAAGTATACACCCCTGTACAATGGAGTTGAACTTGTACTGGACCAAAGGTTCTCAAACTGTTGAACAGGTATCACTGGTAGTACTTGGGATGTTTTAGGTTGGCTGGTTTAGATCTGGTTAAGAATTATATAATCTTGGTTTAGACCTGGTTTAGACCTTGTTTAGTCCTGGGTTTAGGGCTTGTTAATATTGGTTTATACTGTGGTTTAGACGGGATCGAGTCCTGGTTCAGACCTAGTTTAGTCCCACATTATCCCCGCTTAAGTCTTGGTTTAGTCCTGATTTATTATTCCTGGTTGTAGACTTTGTCTGGTTAGTCCTAGGCGTGGGCGATATGGTAAAAATATTATATCATGATTTTATGAAGATCGATTTCGATTTTATTACAATTTTAGTTTACTACACAGAAGAAACAGTTTTAACTAGAAATTCAGTGTAACTCCAATTCCATGTGCCTCATAATACTATTTATTTTCCTTTTTATTAATACGAACACTGTTCACTGAATATTGTAACAGTCAAAATGATGGTGAAGAGCAGAGCATAAATGAATGCACGGTAACACGATCTTCCCAGATTAGCAGATCATCATAACTTCATTATCGCCATATCCCCCACCCAGTCCTGTTTTAAGATGTCCTACAGAATAATACATCTAAAGCCCAATCTTCTCCAAGAAACTTTGCTCTAGACAGACTAGACTTTAGACTTGGTTAAATTCTGATTTATTGGGAGATGAGGTTTTTCTGAAGTACTGGGACCACTTCTCTCCTCGGGGTAGCACTTTTATGTCTAGAGCATAAAACATTGAAAACTAGCTGGCGGCCACACACAGGACTTGAAGTGGATTTGCAATCAGTGTATCAGAGTGTACATCCACTTAACAGGCTTACTATTGGCATATGCACATGATGATGCTACATGATTGAAGGCTTGTGCTAAAAGTACATTGCCTGCGGTGTGGGGCGCTCTCATGTGAGCATTATTGGTGTGAGGAAAAGAGACAAGACAGGGATACGGCCATAGAGAGATGAAGAACCGCTGAAAAAAAGTCCTGGTTTTGGCCTATATTATGCTTATTCGCACATTTCACAGTCTCACAAATATCGCACAATATTTATCTAATACAAGCTGTTTTGCGGAGCTCCAACTTGTACTCCATGACCAAACCAGGGTTTTCAAGGGGGTTCCAAAAACAAACTACTTTTTACTTCTACAAAGCCCTCACAGCTGAACACACATCTTCTCCTATCAGATATGCTAGCTGGTGGTAAAGTTTTGAACTGAAACGGTTTCATTGCGCTCTATCAAAGTAAGTGTGTCCAGGGTCCCATAGGGGTCAAAAACATGGGGGTGCCATAGAGACATTATTTACCACTGCACCACCGTGCCGCCAGTTTATATGGGATGGCTAGCACAATAGATTTGACCTTGTTGGTTGCATGGCTAATATCACATGGGAAACTACGATATCAGTTAGTGCTTCTGCCTCCTAGTAAGGATGATGAGTTATATTTCAGTTCATTTCTAAGGGAGTGCTTGATCAACAAAAACACAGGTTGTAACCATCTTTAATGACTGATAGATGCATAAAATGGAAAACCTTTAAAAGTGCAATAAACACACAAGAGAGTTGCCTGCAATAAAGAGCAAGTTTGCGTTGATAGAAGCCTTTCAAGTGAGAGTTTGTGTTGTCTGGGAAAAAATTCTGGGTTCAGTTGGAGGCAGGCTGCAGTCACGATCAGTGAATAGATTTGGGAAGACTACCATTCCATCTCCTATGTATTTTACCATTTCTATCCATGGGTGGTAGAGCGACTCATTCTCTAAGTGGAGGGTTGGTAGTTTGCTTCCTAACCATTGTGTCCTTAGGCAGGACACTCAACTTTTATTATTATGGATTATTGTGTTTGGAAGTGCAGGGGAGCACTTGGTGATCATGATATAAAAACAGAGGGTATAGCGTTACAATGAACTTTAATGACACACAGAATAAAATGGAAAACCTTTAAAAGTATAATAAACACAAGTTAGCTGCAATAAAGTGCAAGTTTGCATGAGTAGAAGCTTTTAGCATGGCAAGATGTAGAGCCTTTAATTTAACTTTCCATTGTGTATAGAGGACTAAAAATAATAGGAAATAAACAAATAAAGCAGAAATGTGTAAATAAATAAAAAACAGAAATGTGTAAATAAATAAAGTCAAAATGTGTAAATAAATAAATACAAGTAGAAATGTGTAAATAAAAACAAATGTGTAAATAAACTAGGCCTGTGCTGTCGTCCCCGACAGCAAGGTGTATATCGGCGAAAACGGCCCCGTACGTCTGCCCCGTACGTCTGCTACAACTGTTACCAATGGGATCTTAATCACTTTTTTGATTTGTCTGGATGTT